>APFE031110388.1:47719-58081 GCA_000404065.3 Pinus taeda | reverse complement strand
TATGAGCTAATTGAGTACCAAGACAAGAAAATAATTATGTCCAAAAATTTCCAGTAAAAATGGGATCTCTGTCACTTACAATAATCTTTGGGTTTCCATGTAGGATCCTTGTTTGTTTGTTGGTAAGCTGATGATTTCAAGCTCCCTTTCCTTTATCCTAAAGAGTTTTCTGCGTTCTCATCTTTTTTAGATTATGTCATTTTCGGGCATAGTTGTTGTTAACTATCAAACAAAGGGAATGTTGTCTTGCTTCAAGGGAATTGTGTGCGTATGAGTGGTTGTCATCCCACAGACATGTTTCACACTCATATAACACACTCATGTAACGAAGGTTGTTACATCAAGCAAATTATGTATTACGCATTCTGGATGGTCTATGTGTCCGTGTGCGATCTAAATCGAGTCCTATCAATGTTTGCATATGTTTCACTGATCTCACACTTAGCCATTTTCCTAAGAAACTGTTGAAGGCTAAAAAATCGTTGCCTCAACAAGGGGGTAACCACCCGGTCTGGACCTTGGGACAACTCCTTTTCCATTTGGAATAATGGCTCTGACTGGGGATGATGGGACTAGTCTCTCAATCTATTTTTATGCTTGTGCTAACAAGATGATGTTTTTGAGATTTTGGACTAATACTTAGCCTCAAACTAATCTAATTTAACTAATAATCACTTGCAGTTTGTTCTAATAAAAAATATTTATCTAACTATGACTATCTTGGGAGTAACATGATATATGCGATCTTAAATTATATTTGAAAGCAATTGATAATAAAGATCATTCAATTGCGATAAGAAGTGAATCCATTTAACAATGATCGTTTCGTATAAAAAGCTAGCCGAAACAATATGAGAGATATATCACATAAAAATTATTCATGTATTGAGCATAAACTATAAATCATCATCATACAATAGTGAAATAATGGCAATCTAAAATTCAAAATTTCATACATAAATAACTTGAAGATAATGTATTGCTTGACGCATAAGTAAAAAGAATTAAGAGATAAAAGTACCATTTATAATACATTCTACTCATGTGCTCCAACAATATTGATCTACTTTCAAAGCATCCAACATCATCTAAGAGTACAGAAGTGCAATTTCAGTAGAAGATGTCAAATTCAAGTAGAAAATAAATCATGTTCCATTAATTTCACCAGAACTTCCTCAAAGGGAACATAAGTGCATGTTCTGAAGAATGTTTTTGATAAAATTTCAGGACCCCTCTCTAAATGCATGAGAGGGGTTTAAATACTAACTTATGAAACTAAAAATAGATTATTACAAAAAACGTTGAGGAGGTTTAAATGACCTGCCTCAATTTAAGAAAAATAAAACAAAAATGGAAATGAGCATAATGACTAATCCTACATTCAATCTTTCAGATCGCAAGTATGTAGCATGGTCTTGAGGAGTGTAGGTTGGCCAACTTCGGCTTTCAGTTGTCCTGTAAACACAACATTGATGAGCGCTGGCACCATTTTCTCGGTAGAAACAATTAGGCATTTCAGGGTCATACATTGGTTGTGCGATTTTCCCAGATATTGCCAATAGGCCTCCTAGTTTAACCTGGTCACTTTCCTAATTACTTATGTTCTTTCTTCTGCTACCTATTTCCACTGTAACTCAAGTTGTTGTGCATTTGAAAGGAAACTAGGGGTGGTTTCTGCCACAAGATTAACACTATGCAAATTTTCATTTACACTTTCAATGACATTGTTTGTCGCTGCTGCCGCATCCTCTGTTTCCTATTTTTCCTCTTTGAGCTGAGAACCCCAACTTGCAAATAAGATCTCCTTATGTGATTCATCCAATTTGGGCATGTCGACTCTTCTCCCATTCTCATAATTTTTCCAAGTTATGAAATTTGAAACCTTTTTAAGAATTTCATCATATTCAAGTCACATCTCCACAACTTGGATTGTTAACTTGTCGCTTATTTTGCAGTGAGAGTTCCACTGTGAGATTTTTTGGCATAACAATTCTTTTTGGTGTGTGAATTGGGAGTTGAGGCTGAGTTCTTCGTTGACAAACTAATCGATCTTTGGGTCGTCCCTATGCAGATCTATTATGCTCTGTATATATGGCTCCTTACCTGCCAAGCTTCTTTGATGTTCTATTTACATTTGGTGGAACTCCTATTGTAACTTAGCTAATTGTATTTCTGCTTGTTGGTTGGTTTTGGCTTGCTGTAACTGCTCTTCGAGTGACAAAATTTTGTTTTCTTTCTCTTTAAGAAACAGTTGTACTTATGTTGCTTTATCAATAGTTTCCATAGCATATGCACCTGTGAATTGCGGTAGCCTAGTGAGGTTGGTCAATGGGTTGGTGGATGAGTCTTTCCAGAGGACATCCATCGACTCATTGTCTAGAGTGGTAGCAGTTGTAGATTCCAATTTTCTTTTCTTTCTCTATCTCTTAATAATGACCTTGTGCTATGGGCTGTAAAATACATCAAGAGGGGGAATTTCTTCTATTCTTAGAACAATCTCAGATGTGGGGGTAACGGGAATGTGTTCTATTTCTTGAGTATTCACAGTTCCCCCTGTTATAATTTCCGGAGTTGTTTTTTGATGTGTCATTTGTGTCTCCGGTGCTTGTTCCTATGTGTTGAGTTTTTTGTTGAAATTACCCCACTCCTCTTCCAAATCAATTACCAGAGGCTTTATTAGCTATATAGGGGGAGTATGGGTTTTAGTCTTCTTGATGGTTGAAGTATGTTCATATGTCTTTGTTGTAGACTGGTCTATATCCTCGATTGATTCCCTACTCTCGCTTATCTTATTTTTTGAACATTTCTTGGATGCCTTTCCAGAACTGGTTTTAAATTTTTCCTTAGAGTCACCATTTATGCTTATGTTGGGAGTGGGCTCCCTTATTGTTTCAATTAACAATTGGTCCAATGGGACCTTTGATAATCTCTTTTCTCTGTAGCTATAAAATGTTTCATGACCCTCTCTATCAAAAATTATCTGTGCCATATGCTTCACTTCTTTGAAGGTATTATTATGTAAGAAAACATCATCAAATGGGTCCTTCTCATGGCTAAAGTTTTTTACTTTGACCATAGTGGTAAAATCCTTGACAATACCGAATGGGTTGTATTGTCTTCCGGGGAACTTAGGTATTCGTAGAGGCAACATATTATCTACTTCCTTGAACACATGTCCAAGGTCATGTAATGAAAAAACTCCACATGACACAGGAAATTGAGGCCAAATGGCCTTCTTTGACTCCTTCAATTATTTTCTCATCCCGCCTTCACTGCACGTCTGATAGGCTATCTCTCTAGCCATTAATTTATCTGGGACATAGAAAGGGAGAACATGGGGAGAGGTGATGCTGCCAAACACTTTGATATATGTAAATGTATCTTCCCCAAACCATCGGGCTACTGGGAGGATGTCTATCTAGGCTTCTTGGGATAATCTGGGGGCATCTCGGTTATATATTTGTCTATGGATGAGTAGCATAACCTCGTGACAAATCTTGAAAAAATGTGGTCCAAAATTGGATTCCCACATGTTTTTGTGGTAGATGTGAATAGGAAGTGGGTCTTGAATAGTCCACTTCCATCCAATAAGAGGGAATTTAGAACCAAAACAAATAGCGTCCATAAAATAAGCACAAATGAAAATGGAGGGTAAACTCTCAAAGCAATACTCCTTTTCCTTCTATACTCTATAATTGCTTTAGCTAAATTATCAGACAGGATTTGTGCCCAATCTATTACTGTTGCATTAGTAGCTGCATCTATTAAGGGCAACCATTATGATGAGAATTTATTACTTTTGGGTTTTCCAAATAGTCTACAGAGCATAGCCGCAGCAAAACAGAAAGGGGAACAAACAGATGCGGTGGCCTACATACCATTTTTGTCTTTATTGATTCTTTCTTCATTACTTAACCAATTCTTTGTGTAGTCCGCCAGGTCTTCATTTCCTTTGATGAATTTCTCAATAAATTTCCTGTTGTAGGTAACCTGTGGCTTCGGCATGTGGTACATAAGCCTTAGGTTATCTGGAGTGAAAGATCCTATAACTTCTTGGCCTCCTATTTTGAATTCTTTGTCAGATATATCAACGACGTTAATAATCCACTTAACCATGTCGGTATAGGGGATTATTTTTGGTCGTGCAGCTATTCGGTGCATAAAGGAGCATGCAAGTTCATTAATGGAAGCATCAGAGGAATCATGCCCATCAACTGTAATCGTTGTCTCAAGAATCCCTGGTTGTTCTTCCTCTAGTAACCGATACATAGCCTCCCATGTAGACGTCCCTGCTTCCCTATTACATGTGGTATTCGTGAGCAGAGGAGTCATTTCCGACTTCTTAGAGGCGACTGCTTTCCCTTTCTTCACCATTGCTTTCGGCTCCCTATTTTGCGGCTTTTTCCTGAAAGTTTCAAGAGGAACAATTTAAGGGATAAAAGTGAAACTGAACATAGGAATGAATCGATGAAGAAAACTAGTAAAGGTGATAAAGGTGTATTATTTGGAATCACGTAAGAAGATATCAAATCACTGTAAATGGCCTTTCACACATAATTGTAGTTACTTCTTCATAAATGGCCACTAATGATCCATTATCTTTTAGCTTGAATGTCCATAAATATTCACATCGTAAATCGGGAAACAATCTCCCAGGGTGGTGAGCCTTCAAACTGTGATAATAGTGATTTTGCAATTTGCAAAGAAATAACACAGATCGCTATATCGCATAATTTGTTTTCGTTTAACTTACCATTTTTTGAGTTTGTGCAAGATGCGAGATGTGAGAAATAAACGCCATTACTTATCGGGCTTCCTTTTAACGAATAATGGACCTCCGCATCTGTTGGTGGAAATATTAAGAGATGGGTCCAAGACGTGATTGCATTTTGCAATATTGGTTTATGATAGGTTGAGGCTTGAGTCATATGATTGAAATGAGATGCGAGAAGGCTATTATACCATCACAATTTTGGAGATTACAATCTCGTAGATCGTAATACTTCAGGGTAGCCTCTTAAGAGAAATATTTTATGAACAATGATGTTACGATGCAACACTTTTAGCTTTTTAAAGAAGCTCTAAGGACTTTCTAACATTATGATCGTTTTTCAAATATAGATTTACTTTTTTGATTGTTTCGTCGTAGATAGTGGTGGGTTGAAAAGGTATCGTTTGTGATCCATTTCATGATAAATACGAAAAAGTAGAAGTTTAATGGTTTTTAGAGGTTTTGTTTGATATCTTGATTTATTCAAAAAAAAAAAAGAAATACCTACATGCTAGGATTGATTTTTTTGGGTATATACATTTTCTTGAAAGGGTCCCCATTTATTAAAGTAATATTTTACTACTAATGTTAATAAATAGGGGGTTGTTGACAAGCACAATAGAAACCTAGCTTCATCCAGCTTCTCAAAACTATGCGCTTTGTTTTTGGAACCATCAAGCTTCCTCCCTTGCCTGCTGAAACCCCACAGTGCGTAGAGACACCAACCTCCCTTGCCTGCTGAAACCCCGCATCCCATAGAGGCCCTAGCCAACACTACTCTCTAGAAATGCACAAAGCATTCCAGCAGCACTGCAACTAGAAATTGCGTAGAGGTGTCCTCTTGGGATCCTTGCCCCACAACAATGCTTTGAGCCTAAAAAATGCATAGTGTTGTCCAAGTTGTCTTGTCGACCTTGCATGTAGAAATTGCACTAACGGGCCTCCTAGGGCCTCATTCCAGAAGCAACCACTGTGCCCTGAAATTGCGTAGATCTACCTCTTAGTGACTATAGGAAAACGTGACATTTTGAAATCACTTCCAAGGAGATGAGGAGAAGGATCAAGGAACCCAATAATGGGAAAGCTTAGGGCCACATGCAAACTCCGTCGGATGCGTGATCATCTTGAGGGTAAGTATGGTAAGTACGAAACATATTTTGAGGTACACCTCTTAGTTGATTTTGCAGGATTGATTTTCATTATCATATCATTCTGTCCTCAATAACATGCATGTGCAAAGACATGAAAAGTAACTTTATGTGTTGCTTCGACATGTCGTGCTTCTTTTTCACTTGTTTAACCAATTGTCGTCTTATGCATGTTGATTTCTATGTCATGCTTGCGACCATGTTCAGGTCATGCACAAGGTCTTCACTTCATGTGTACATGTTGTATTCATAATGAAAACATCCTTCACACTCACACATGAAGGTCTATGCATTGTCGTGCAAGTATCATCGTGGTCATTCAATGATTTATCACAAGAATCGCGCTTGTCACTCGTACCGTCGGTCAGTCATGTTGAAATTATGTGTCTTGATGGTTTGAAGTGTCTTGTCATCAAGTCATCCAGACCTTCACCCCACAATCAACTTGATCGACTATCACCCATAACAACATAGAAGCACAAAGCAAGCCATTTCAAGCTGCGTTGCCCGCAAGCGGATCAATCAACCTTCCTGCTAGTCATGAAGAGTTTGACCCAGCAGCCACCTCGGGACTAATTCCCCTCAAAAATTGCACAGAGGCTGTAGACCTTTCTCACTTCGTTGACTGAGAAAATTACACAGACATGCTGGATAGACACCCAGTGCTTGACCCTGTCTCCCTTAGAACATTGCACAGTTTTTCCAGCCAGCCAACTAGTCAGTTGCCAGTTGCTCACTCGGAAAACTGTGCAACTTTCATGAGAAAGCCCTCTACTGCCCAACATTTTACTCAGCTTAGAAACTGCGTAGAGTTGATCATCAGTCCAACCTCCTTGCATCGGCGCAGTTTTTCCTGCCAACAGCTCCCAACAACTCACAGCCAGTTCCCTCCAGGAATTGCGTAGTTTTTATTGCTAATCTCTCAACAGTCGACTGTCAGTTCCCTCTAGGAATTGCGCAGTTTTTGTTGCCAAGGTCCTAGCAGCCAGCTACTAGTTCCCTCCAGAAATTGCGCAGTTTTGGTTGCCAGGCTCCCACTGCCCTCTCCTTCCAAAAACTTGTTGGGTGTGGAGCTTGATTATCTTCTGTATTCAAAGGTTTAAGCCAGATGTATACCCCTGGAAGACTATACACCCCTCCACGTGGGGGGGTGCTGGGGGGCTAATCCCCCCTGGCTGGGGTGTCCGATGGCCAACGGGGGTTGGGGGGCAACACCCCCGAAGCTAAAAATAGATGTAAAATTTCCTTGTAAAAGTATAGTAATTTCTAGCAATCTAGGCCGTTCATTAGGGAGATGATCTAACGGTAGAAGTTATGTTTAATTTATGGTTTTTTTCCCTAGAAGGAAACCCCTCACTATATATGAGGGAATCATATTGCATCTATGCATATCTATATTTTGAGTGAGGAAGAGAGAGGAGATTGAGAGTGAAGAGGGTGTTACAGCAGATCTGCTGTAGGTTGTATCTCTTAAGTTTGTTGGATAATATAAAAGGAAGGACTGGTTGTTTCTTCGTGGATGTAGCCCAAACTGGGTGAACCACGTATATTTGTGCCTCTCTTGTTTTATGCGTTTTTTGTGTTTATATTTCTGCAATATTTTATGTGTTCCATTTCTCTGTAATATATAATTTTCTAATAATTGGTATCAGAGCCGAAGGTCTATTTGGTTGATAAACTCACAGGAGAGAAGGGTTCCTGGTTCGAGTGGGAGAAATGGCGAAAGATGGTAGGTTTAGGGTTGAAAAATTCAACGGCCAAAACTACCAGTTGTGGAAGATGCAGATGGAAGATTATCTGTATCAGAGAGATCTGTACCTACCATTGAGTGGAAATACAAAGAAGTCGATGAGTATGACAGACATAGAATGTGATATTCAAGACAGAAAGGCACTTGGAACAATACGGTTGTGCCTAGCGGCTTCGGTAGCATTTAATATTTAAAAGGAAATGCCAACAGAGGATTTAATGTCGACATTGGCCAAACTATATGAAAAACCCTCGGCCTCAAATAAGGTATTTATTACGAAGCATTTATTTAATATGAAGATTTCAGAAGGCGGATCTATTGCAGACCATTTAAATGATTTTAATACAGTTACAAGTTAGTTAAGTTCTGTAGGGGTAAATTTTGATGATGAAGTTAGGGCTCTATTATTTCTATGCTCATTGCCAGAAAGTTGGAATGGTTTAGTTATGGCCATTAGTAACTCTGTCTCTGGATCTAGTACTTTAAAGTTTGATGATGTTGTCGGTGCAATCCTTAGCGAGGAAACGCGACAGAAAAGCTCCGATGAGACCTTAGGCAATGCTTTGACTGCAGAGACTAGGGGAAGAAAAATGGAAAGAGGAAAGAGCCCACAATATCGTAGTAAGTCAAGAAAAGGAAGATCTAAGTCCAGATTGGGGATAGTGTGCTAGAAATGCGGGAAGAAAGGACACCTGAAGAAAGATTGCAAGTCTTGGAAGGGAAAAGAAGGAGACGCACAACAAGAAAACAATCATGAAGCGAATGTAACAGGTGATGTGTTGCAAGATGATTTGATTCTTTCAGTAGAAAATATTATTGATGCCTGGGTGGCAGATTCAGGGGCCTCATTCCATGCCATGTAAAATCATTGGAATGGATATAGTTTTCATAAAATAGTAGAATGGAAATCAATGGCTATTGAAGGAGTTAAGGCATGTTCCAGATCTAAAGAAAAATCTGATTTCAAAAAGGCAGTTGGGAGGTGAAGGTTGTATAGCTACTTTCGCAGATAAAACCTGGAAGGTCACTAAAGGATCCCTGGTAATAGCGAAAGGAGAAAAGGTTGGTACATTGTACTTATGTAATGGCATTTCTAATTCTGCTAATGCTTTAACCTATATAGGAGAAGATATGGCATTGTGGCATCATAGGCTCGGGCACATGAGTGAGAAGGGGATGCAGGTTCTTCACTCAAGAAATTTGTTGCCAGGTTTGAAGCATGTTGATTTAAAATTATGTGAAAATTGTGTGTATGGAAAACAGAAGAGTGTAAGATTCCTTAGAGTTGGGAAAGAAAAGAAGAGTGAAAAATTAGAGCTTGTGCATACGGATGTATGGGGACCTGCTCAAGTATCATCTCTTGGTGGCTCTCATTATTATGTTACTTTTATTGATAATGCAACTAGAAAAACCTAGATTTATTATATTCGAAAAAAATATGATGTATTTGATACTTTCAAGAAATGGAAAGCTTTGGTTGAAAATGAGATAGGAAAAAGTTTGAAGTGTCTCAGATCAGATAATGGAGGTGAATATTGCAAAAATGAGTTTGATAGGTATTGTTCAAAGAATGGAATTCATAGAGAGAAGACAGTTCGAGGAACACCACAAGGAAATGGTGTGTCAGAAGGATGAGCAGGACAATCATGGAGCATGCAAGGTGCATGAGATTGCATGCAGTATTGCCTTTATAATTTTGGGCAGATGTTGTAGATACTGTTGTTTATCTAATAAATAGAGGGCCTTCAAGTTCCTTGGATGGTGGTATTCCAAAGGAGGCATGGAAAAGTAAAAAGGTAAACTATTCTTTTTTAAAGACTTTTGGTTGTGAAGCCTTTGTCCACATTAACAAAGAAAATAGAACAAAGCTTGAGGCAAAATCAAAGAAATGTACCTTTATTGGATATGGTGTTAATGATTTTGGTTATCGCTTTTTATGATTATGAAAAAAACACAAAATCATTAGGAGGCAAAGATGTCATATTCAATGAAAAGGTTTTGTATAAGGATCAACTGCAGGAAAAGAAACAAGAAAAGGAAAACAAAGAATACACAATGCTTGACGATATCACAGGAAAAGTGATGGTGCCTGAAAATCATAATGATCAATAGCTAGAACAACAACCACAACAACAACACGCACCTCAAACACCTGAAAATGGTGTTAGAATATCTACCAGGATAAGTAGACCCCCTGAATGATACTCTCCTTCATTATATTATGTATTGTTGATTGATTCTAGTGAACCATAATGTTATGAAGAAGCAGTGCAGGTAGAAACCAGGAAGAAGTGGGAGCAAGCCATAAGAGAAGAGATGGACTCCTTATCACATAACCAGACTTGGGACTTAGTTAGGTTGCCTATAGGTAAAACAACATTGGAGAATAAATGGGTTTACAAGGTGAAGGAAGAAGATGGAGGTAGAAAAAGGTATAAAGCTAGACTTGTGGTGAAAGAGTTTGCATAGAAAAAGGGTATAGACTTTGATGAGATATTTTCTTCTGTTGTAAACATGACTTCAATCAGAACTATTCTAAGTCTAGTAGCTGCTGAAGATTTACATCTTGAGCAGTTAGATGTAAAGATATCCTTTCTCCATGGGGATTTGGAGGAAGAGATATATATGCAGCAGCCACAAGGATATGAGGTAAAAGGGAAGGAGAAACTAGTGTGCAGGTTGAAGAAGAGCTT
>APFE031110388.1:14697-46496 GCA_000404065.3 Pinus taeda | reverse complement strand
TTCAAACTACCTTCTGTAACCTTCTTAGCAACAGTTTTGCATGACGTCAAGGAGGAAAACAGTTCTTCCCAAGAGGACCAGCACATCCAAGAAGGAGAGTGGTCAAAGGCTTTGGTTTAGAGGCACTATGCAAGGAAGGTGTATGGAGGCTGAAAGAAGAGGGTGTTGTTACTCTCATTTACTGTTAGGATTAGTATGTCAGTCTTTTGGAGACTAAAATTTCTTTTAGTGGGAAAGTGTGATCCAAAATGGATCTAGAATAGACTCCTAAGTCTAAAGTGTTCCTCATAGAGGAAAATGAAAGTCAATGGCTGCTCTTGGTAATAGTCCCATTGCATAGATCTTTTCATTCTAAATCTACTACAATTTGAATGCACTAAAACAGACTTCAAATGAAGAAGTTATCGTAGAAAGAAGGTTGCCATTGTCCCTTGAAAAGGAGGCGAATTCTTATAAAAATGGCCTAAAAGGCTCATTGAAGAATTGCATCACAAATGTGCCAAAGGGAAGGAATTAATGTTGGGTGTGGAGCCTGAGTATCTTCTGTATTTAAAAGTTTCAACCGGATGTATACCCTAGGAAGACTGTACACCCCTCCACGCGGGGGGTTGCAGGGGGGAGTCGTCCCCCCCACAGGTGTCCTGGGATCAGCGGTCTCCCAATGGGGGTTCGGGGGCAACACCCCCGAAGCTAAAAATAGATGTAAAATTGCCTTGTAAAAGTATAGTAATTTCTAGTCAATCTGGGCCATTCATTAGGCAGATGATTTGACGGTAGAAGTTATGTTTAATTTAGGGTTTTTTGCCCTAGAAGGAAAACCCTCACTATATATGAGGTAATTGTATTACGTCTATGCATATTTGTATTCTGAGTGAGGAAGAGAGAGGAGATTGAGAGCGAAGAGGGTGTTATAGCAGATCTGTTGTAGGTTGTATCTCTTCAGTTTGCTGGATAATATAAAAGGAAGGTCTGGTTGTTTCTCCATGGACATAGCCTAAACTAGGTGAACCAAATATATTTGTGTCTCTCTTGTTTTATGCGTTTTCTATGTTTATATTTCTGCAATATTTTATGTGTTCCATTGCTCTGTAATATATAATTTTCTAACAAAATTGTGCAGATTTTGTCTGTCTAGCCTTTTCACAGCCCAGACTGCTCCCCCAAAAAATTGCGCAGATTTGTCCTCCAGTTGAGCCAGACCCCGTAGACAGTCACTATCGATCCGGAGTTCTCGTCACCATCTCCCAGTGTCTTCTGCACAGTTTTCACCAGTAGTGCCTAGAGTCTCCATCCCGACTCGAATCTTGCCTTCCGCAGTTTCACAACCTTGTCTCTTCTCCCTGTCAACTTCATCCGAAACGATCATGCATCATGGTAGAATAGGAGATTTATGGATTTGATGTTGTCACGTCAAGAGTGACTATAGATACAGGTACACAAACAAACATGGCGTGATGATAAATGGGATGAACAAATGGAGTACATGTAGAAGGACATGTTCGCGGATGGATGATCATGCAAGAGATGTGTTAATGGACGGACGGATGGGCATCCATGCGGAGATGTGTTCGTGGATGGATGGATGGATGAACAAGCACTTTTCATGATCAAACAAACCTATCAAATATGCCAACAGATAAACAAGGAGCAATGTGCGAATGCAACACCATGCGAACCCAACAACCATCGAAGACTCTGCACACCTTGCCATGCGGAGGTGAAGTTGTGACACACCATGAGGACATCCATCACCCAGCAACACAGAAACTTGACATGCATGCCAACAATAGTATGAATGTACCAGCACTATTATGTCAAGTCTTTTCATGAGTCATGTCATCCACATCTCTACTGTGGGCCATACCATCAATTATGTAATGTTGCGTGGAAGTCAAAAAGACCCACTTGTCATATGAAGAGTCATGTAAAGTTGAAAGGTCATGGAATTCAGCCAGTTATGAGGGAAGTCGAACAGCCATAAGGGTTAGTTTCACCCTTGGCTATAAATACCCCCTCATTTGTACATGCAAAGGACGTTTCACCTCAGCTCCTCCCACATAGCCTTGAGAGTCTGTAATCTTTTCTTTGAGGAGCAAGTAGTGGCTCCAATTCCCCACCAACGGGGTTAGTGATGTATGGTGTAACGATGTGTCTTGGAACATTCGCTTAATTTATAAGCCTACTAACAGGCCAACACGTTTTCACACATGTGTTGTAATTGTTGTAAGACTAATCTTAAACACTTGTAATGCATGTTTCTTTAACCTGTGTTTAAAAATTGAACTCATTCAACTGTTGTAATACATATATATTAATGAAAATGTGTTAGATGAGTTGTTACCGTTGTCCTATCCATGTTGGTTACCTTTGCGGACATCAAACAAACCTTTCACGTAAACTTGCTATAACGACCATCGTACTCGAGCGGACTCCTTCACTGTGTGTTGTACGTGTTATCTTTTCATGTGTGTTATGACTACTGCATCCGTGTGGACTGCTCCTCCGAAAGTTGTGCACGTCATATTGCGTTGTGTGTTCCTAACAGAGTTAGGACTTCCTCCCATCCGATTTGAGACTCACTCTCACCCTCTCCCTCTGTGGTGAAAGAACCATTGACAAAAGTAACACTAAAAACCACCAGGCACGCGAACCTCACTACTCGAAGGCAAAGAAGACCACTCTCCTATGCTGACAAGCAAGAGCTAAGGCAAATATTTAAGATAATGGAAACTAGGCCATCATATCGGATGGGACTCCTACACCAAATGGTGTGAGTTCTAGTTGGGACTTCATACCGGGGAGATCCCCTAATGTTGGCGGGTCCAACACCGTCAACATAAATATATACGGTTATTGTTTTTTTTAATAAGATGTCTTCAGACATCCATTCAATTGTGTTTGAGGTGAATTTTTTAAATGACGAGAAACTTACTATTCCAAGAATAACAACTACTTTATCAATTCCTAGTAGAAATGTAATCGCTAAAATTTAAACAATTTTAGCGAAGAGTCTCTGGTAAAGTTTCTCAAACTAAGAGCAACTTGGTATTCAAATAGTAACAACTACTTTATCATATTTTCACAGAAACATAATTAACATAGAGGGTACATTGAAGATAAAGGGTAAATAACAAAATAAACGATGGAGTTTGGCTTGTATTGATTTTGGAAGGTAAGGGATTACCTTTTTGGAATAGAGATTTTTAAATTTTTCATAGATGATGTTGATTGATCGGTGGAAGTTAAAAATCAAGAATCAAACATCAATTATTTTAACGTGGTTGAAAATTCAAAAAATATATTACTAAATAATATTTGAAAATGACAAGTATATACCAGAAAATTAATAATTATATATACCAAAAATCCATTAAAACAGAGACTTACTTGAACCATTATACATTGATTCTTGACATATTAATTCAAATTTCACTACTTTGCGAACAATCGTGTACTACTATTCAAATTCTACAACTTTGTGAACAACTCTCATATATGATTATGACTAAATAGATCCAAACATGGAATATGGAAAGAGCATTATTCAATCTTTAAATAGACATGAAAATAAGAGACTTGAATTTTTAAATAAAAGTGAATTATTCTTTTGTGACCATTTGATCCAAAAACCACGAAATATTGGCAAATGAAAGAAAAAACCTTTTTTACACCAAATGAGGAGGGGAAATAACTATGAAAAATACTTATTCTTGAAAATTAGGACGAATGGAAGGTTGTAACTCCTAATTTGAAGGGATAAATTTATTTCTTTTACCCTCTACCTTAAAATAAGATGGGCTAAATTTATTTTTCTTACCCTCTCCCTTAAAATAAGGTTGGCTAACCTCCATACCTAGTTTTTTGAGGTGATTTGTAACAATGTACTATGATAAAAAATATTCGCCCAATAAAAATATAAAACCCCTTAATTTCTCCCAAGGGCGAAAATTCGCCCCTAAAATTTTCCATGATTACATGCATCAATCTTTTGTCATATACCCACATACTAAAGATACCTTGTTTCTAAACTGTTGCAGTTTCTTACTATAAATCACAAGGAAAGACAATGATCTTTGGACATACCAATACCATCTCAGTCATTAACCACATAAAGAATGATATTAATTGGGCACACAATCAAAGAAAATTTCTCTAAATTTAAGCCATAGCGCTAGTTTTCAAGGCCAAGACTCAAAGCCCTACTCTACAAAGTCTTGTCTCTGGAAGACGTAATTTGAAATTCTTGTGCTATATTATTGACTTGAAACCCTTACAATCTTTCATTTGACTAGTAGAGAGGGAATGAGAAGGTACAAGTGAGTAATTCATAACAAAATGTTTGGAGCTTTTGGTAGCTTTCTTCATCAAATTTCTTTATAAATGTAACAAATCAAAAAATTAAAAATTTTAAATTAGATGACCTCGATTTTGGCCAACAAGTAAATGACATTGCAACAAGTAATATAATGTTATTGGAACTTTGGAACCCCCTAGCTGCATACAACAATTTGGTATTCTAATTGATTAGTAAATGGTAAATGGTATGTTTATGGGCCATCCATCTGGCCAACATGGATCTGGAATGTGGAACTAAATTGTAATGTCTCTCCAATTCATGAACAAGATGAGAACGTGCTTCTTGTCCTTTATTCAGATTTGGTTCAATATATGGTTGTTGGGGTTGTTTTGTTATGGTGTTAAGATCACAATCCAACAGAGGATTGAAGTCCAATTCTATCCTTACAATTATGTTCACCCAATTTTGATATGCCAACATCGATAACAACACTATGTATCTTTCATTATGAATACATAACATTCAATGAACAAGCCTCTTTCACTCACGCAATATATTTACATATGTAGAAGCAATATGTAAGTAATTTTCATTGTCAAAGCAATGACTTCCACATTGAGACAATTAACATGTATATATACACATATGGATAAGCATATCATTATAGGCAACACACAAGACACACATACCAATTTTACACCGCTAGAAGAGAGTTGGACATGGCACATTGATGGTTGTAAGTAGTTAGTCAAATCACACAGCTAAAGGATGAATTGTTTGCACATTCTTTGGTGTATAATGTCGAAAATGAAACACAACAACTCACTGCTTTTAGCATGGAATAAACAGAGTACAAGTAGTGTTCCCACACCACCGATGCAATACAAATAAGAGTATTATGGGAACAACAATGAGAGTGAGACAACTAAGAATGGGCTTGTATTGAAATTTACTATGACATATTACGGGGTTTGGAACATGTGTTTGATTTAGGATCCACTTCATGTATAGAAGTTTTTTTCTTTTCCTAAAGTGCATTGGTAAATTATTATTGTTAGATTTTATGAATCCTTGTGTGGCTTGCATAGATGGAGTTTGTATATACATATGTATCTAGAAACATCCTTGTTTGCACTATGATCTAGACAAAGTCTAATCATATGTAGTTGTGTTAGAGAAATCTTCATGAACTAAGATGAAGTTTTTATATGAGTTAAGCTTAGCCGTGTGATTACTACTTCCTTGCGTAAGAGGGAGAAAATATCAATATGGTGTTGTTTTTTTTTCTTTATGCTATATTATTTTGTTTTGACACTTGATGTATTATATAAATAGGAAAAAATATAATTGTTTCTATTAGTAATGCATGAGGCAATATGATTAAACTCATTAGTGAGCTATTTGAATTTGATAACGATTACGAGCACAATGATGTGTTTATGATCTTTAGAGAGCACATTGGATTGATGGATGTAACCCTATTGGGTAAGAGTCTGAGACGATCAAGGACATTGATCATTACTCTTCCTCCCTGATTGAGCTCCTAGCGTGAGGAATTGAGTTTGCAGGCTATTAGGGATGAGGGACCTTTGAACGATATGATGTGTGAGATTTGAGATGCCCCTAGTCAGAGTATGCTCTAGTTAGCATCCTACCCACCTTGTGGGATAACCTCCCAGGCCAATGGGATGAGGGACTTGGGATAAAGTGTGACCCCTACTCCTTGCAGTAGGCGGATCTCGCCCAAGTTGGTGGATGTACGTGTTCTACTATTTGAATCTCAAGGGTCAAGATGGGAAGATCAAGGACAATAAGGTAGAGTGTGATCCTTACCTCTGGTAAGTTGATATCACCTATTGTTAGGGACTTTGGGATAGAGTGTGATAGACTTGGGGCCTGGAGTTCTAGGGAGGGAGCCTACATTATGAGTAGGGAGCCTCTTACTAACCTCTTGGCTCCCTCGTCCTACTACCAACAATCACAACACTCTTAAGAAAGGCCTTGCTTTTACATGAGTAAGGAAGTGAGAGAACTAAAAAAAAAGCACCACAAATGCACTCATGAACACTACAATAGAATGACATATACCATTGGCTGGCATTAGCACCAGGGAAAATTTTAGGGGCTAATATTCGCAGGTGGGCTAATTTTCTATAACTTTTCCAAAAAAATAATTCGCTAATTTCCATTTTTTCTAAAAATGATTCACCTAAATTTTATAGTATGAAATTATTTTACCCTAAAAATCACCAAAATTTTATATAGAGACTATATAAAATTATTATAAATTTGAATAATTTTTTAAACATATCCCCAAACATTTTACAGATTGCATATTATGGACTAGTGGGATTTGCCAAGGTTTCTAAACTTTAAGATAGATTTACATCCTTAAATTTTTCCCTGATTAGCACTCTTTAAGACAAAGAAGACTCCAACATGAAAGAAGCAAAATGATAGGTGGGAACCCATTATCATGGAGCTAGAGAATACAATATTGTTGGGTGCCACCCTTAATAGGAAATTTCTCAAACAAATAATGTTTGTATTGAAAATGTCAAAAAGTAACCTCACAACATATATTATGCTTCCCTTTATAGGCAAGCTAGATCCAAAATGGGGATGATCAAGTATGCCCTTCTCTCCCTTATTTAATAATATATTATCTATTAACTACTTGAAAATTAATATAAAACAACATAACAATAATTCACAGAATGTAATATTCCACTACAGCCTCTAGAAACCATGCTTTCACCTCCTATGGAAGAGGAGAATCATGACACTAATGACAAACATATTGAGGAAAAGCTTTTCTTTGACAAAGGTAAAAGAAAATTAGAGAAAAAATAATAGGAAAGAGATAAGGCAACACACAAAAAAGGCAGCCATACCATGAAGACTAGAACTATAGAATATGAGAACTGTTGTACTTCAAAATGAAACAAGCAAGACAAAAAGTAGTATTTTTTCTTGAAATTCAAACAAAGAGGAGGCATATAAGGAAAAACAAGGTTGTATTGAAATGAAAAAGGACCATCCATTTTAATAATCAGTATATATGAGACTTCAAAAAATATGCTACATTAGTTGGGATGCTCCACTTGTCCTTTTGAATCCAAATGAAATCATGGCTTCATAAAAGAAAAGGAAGTGTGTTACATATAGCCATGAGTGTAAAAGAGGGTGCGACTAAAACTCATAATGTTATCACCTTTAAATATACATTTAAAATCGATTTATGCAGATATCAAGTACAATAAAAAAATAAATAGGAGATCAAATATCTAGGAAAATAGGAAAGGAGGCATGGGCCTCTAAGAGAAGGTAGTGAGGATGAATGCAAAAGACATGAAGCATTTGTTGAGGCCCATTAGTAGGCTTGTTGCAGAATAATTTAATAGTGGAAGTGAGTAACTACACTTGCACTTGAGCTGGCTCTTCAAGAAAAGTATCTAAAAAGATTTCAAGAAATTCATTAGCATTGTCAATCCTTTTTGCATATTCACCCATAATCCAGATCATGAATGCCTGAGACAATTAGTTTAATTCAGGATTATTTTCCTAAATTTTAATGCTATAGTTTATCAACCAAAAGAATAGAATTATGTCCACTAAGTATAGCAAGAATCTCACTTATTTCTCTTATTTGTAAGCTTTATAAGTCATGCTTCAAGAAAAATTCATTAGCTTACAAGAATTTTGTGTCTCTCAATGAAACTTGATATCTAAACTGAACAACATACATGCTGAGCAGATAGCAATCAAAGACAAAAAAACATGTCTGAAAAAACCCTTGACATCTCAAACACCCTCGCAATGCTAATTTTTTCCTTTGTTGGGTGTCTTCGCTTTCGTACATGCCACAAACATCTCCCTGAGTTGATTTCTTCCTTAGCTAGGTCACACAGCTTCCCATGCAAGTAAGATTGGCTCATTGCCAAAAACACATAAAGGTGTGGCTTTGAGGAATAAAATGCAAAAGGTTACAAAATGGGCCTATGTAACCTACAATCAATTAGGATTTTGAGTTGCAGAAAAGAGTGTTTGTGGGCCACAAAAATCACATGTTAGCTGGCTCTTCTATGAACATATAGTTATAATGTTGAATGAAGAAGTATGCAAGTGTATTCCACATACAACATGGGCATATATGTCCTATGTGAATTTGTAGACTTGACGAAAGCTTTGTATTTCATATAAATATAAGTTGGTTGATAAGGGAGATTGTTTATTTAGTTTAAAATATATGATAAGATTGCATCAAATCTAGAGAGAAGTAATCTAATGAAGAAATTTTGGGCAAAGACTTGTTAGTATAAAAACTATCTTAACTAAAAGAAAAAATGATTCCATGCTACTGGCCTTTATTATCAACTAATAAAGTGATTTCATAGATTTTACAACTTGAATGCTTAGCTTATTTATGTCACCATTTATTAATCAATTGCATTCCTAGAAACTCATTTTATATGCAATGATTTTGGATGCATGGCATTCAATGCCTGGTCATTGCAAATATTTGTCAATGGCATGTCGGTTTTGATAGAATATTTCCCCAAATAAAGTAAGCCAAAGGTCAAATTAACCCAAAAAAAATATGCATGTAGCTCAAAGAAACATATCCACATGTTCTTACAATAATAAGCTTCTCAGGGATAGAGATGAGTGCCATTATATAAAGAGACACCAATAGCTGTGGCAACAAATATGACAATGAATGTGAAAATTGAATTCACCCATCACAAAGAATGTATGTCTGGAAATTGTGAAAAAAACAATTGAAAAACTCTGAATGGAATGATGAATTATTGCAATGTAAGATTACTACTATTGTGATAATGTTTATAAATGACCTGCAAAAGAAGGATGGAAAGATAATTACTAATTCTATAATACCAATAGTTAGATCTCTAAGAAAGTAAACATTCCAAAAACCATATAATATTGTGACTGTTTAAACTAACCTTGAAGCTACTTAGTCAAACAACCCTTTCACAAGAACTCAAAAAAATTATTTTTGGCCTCCTCAACTCTCCCTTCATTTCCAAACCCCTCTAACAATACATCATATGTATCAAGTTCTAAAACTAGTAATTGTTAGACTATTAGGGGTTTCTTAGACACTGTTTGGTAGTGATCATGCTCTTTCACTTTGGCCTCTAGTTACATGCTTTGAGATTCTTTACCTGCATGACATGTAAAATTTTCCAAAGCCTTGAGACTGTACAACATAACAAATAACAATCCCTAGTAGATGAGATTGTACATCATAACAAATAATAATCCCTAGCAAATGAGACTGTATTGCATTGAACTCAAAAGTAAACTTAATCCAAAAAGATAATATAAAGTTTTAACTTTACCTTCTCTTGAATGTTTCTACACATATGTTCTTTTCCTTTAAGTTTTTCCATATATTGTTGTTCCCCCTTCTTTGTATTTTTTCTCTGCTCTTTGAGCCTGATTTCAAGTTGTTGTTGTTTTTTTTTTTTTTTTTGGTGTCTGTAATCGTTTCCCTTTCAATTTGGCCTCAATTTGTGCTTCAAGATCCTTTACTTGCATGACCATTAATATTAGGAAAAATATTACTTTAGTACATTGAACCAAACAAATGAATTCTTTAGTACTTAAAAAGAAAGTTAAATAGAAAATGAAAATATGCATTCCTATACATTTGTTTTTTTTCCTCTGAATTTTTCCCCACGTTGCATGATCTCATCCCATTGTTGTTGTTGCTCGCTAAGCCTTGTCTCAAGTTTTCCTAGTTCTTTTACTTATAGAACCTCAAGCTCTTTAACATACACTAGAAATGAACTTCCTGATCATCATATGTACTGGAAAAAATGAGTGCACGATCAATACCTTTTCTAGAAAATTTCTACAAAGTTGTTCTCTTCCCTTAAGTTACACATCCAAGTTCTAGATTTTGTCTTCCATATTATTTGTCATTTCATCCTTTACCTTTCCTTCTTGTTTTTCCTTCTCAAACTACACAAAGGCATTCACACTTCTAGGAATAGTCTAGCCTAACCTACAAGGAATGTTCCGAATTAAATAATAATACTTATTGAAAAGATGCATGCAAAATCATTCTACCTATATGCTAACTAGCAATGTATACTAAATTTATTTGAAAGTACCATTTGTTTACACTTCAAAATCTCATTGGAATCAAATTGTTTCCATGTTGGACCTAATTCTATGCTCTTAACTCTGGTGGAAAGGTTCAATGAAATTAAGATTGCTTCTATGCCACTCTTGTTGGGGCTAATTTGCACAAACATTAGAGTGTTTTGGTCTCATCCTATAATGGAATTAAAGATCATTTAGAAGTTATGTGTAATGAATATTGGAGCAAATGTGTAAATCTTGGAATTCCTAAAATCACCAAAAATAACAATCATGTCATTATTAAATATGATTTTAGAAAGAGACAACATATGAAAAAGGAAATGACAAATGAAAAATAATGAATTTCTACCCATGGAGAAGTATTTATGTTGTAACCATTGCATAAAGCAAGAGGTTCATCAATTATTTTTTGTATGTGTTTATAAATTGGAAGAGAGAAACCAAAGACAAGAAGTGCCTAAAAGAACTGAACAAAGAAATGGAGGTCACGGGGATAGATCTGATGGTGTTGGACTTAGCAGTTTCAGACTGTCACAAGGGCATCTAAGACAACCATGACCTAATTGAAGAAGTGGAAAACAAGCTGGTAGTCCCCATTGAGGAAGATATCAATCCATTTTTTACTAGACCAAATATATAACCATGGCTCTCTCTGCTCACAGTATTTCGTTGAAATTGTGTTAGTAATCTTTTGTTAACCTATTCTTGTGTCTATTTAAATGGATATTGTATTGATAGCCCAAAACTGAGGCATTTTGGATTGTATATAGTTTGTGCTAGTTCTGAAAAAGAACTAGAAAAATTTAATCTCTTCAACCACAAAAAGTATTCTACTTGTTGTGTTGGGGAGTCTCTCAGGAAATTTATGGAGAACCCAATAGATTTTGTATATATGTAAAGTGTAGAATCTTTATAAATATACCCTTCAAATTAGGGTTAACCCAAATCGATCTTATTTGGGGGTTCCACTACAACAACATTCTCCCCACAACAAGCTCAAGATCAAGGAAGCATGTGCGTTGTGTGCATTTAAAGAGATGGATAAGCAAGTTTACGCTTACGAGAACATGGCACCTTAACATCTGACTAGAATTGGTGAGTGTAAGAATTTGTGAAATTACATCATGAGTGGAGCCTTTTCTAGAAGATTGTATTCATTTACATCATAATGTATACAACATGCAGTTAGCATTTCATTCATGTTAGTGCACACACCTGATGGTATCAATCCTTAAACAGGTACAAAAAATTTGAGTTTATATTTTCACACACGGGATAGTCACAAGTTGTCAACAAAATCACAAATTTATTGAAATCCTCAACTAGGAATATGTTTGTTTTCTTCTTAATGTACTTGCAACTCGGTAGGCATGAAAGACAATCATTGCAATTAAGGGACCACAAAGCAAGGTCATCTCTTAGTGGATGTTAGAACCCACGAGGAAGAATGTACCACATCAAGGTGGGGTTCAAGCACCAAACCAATATGAGAAAAATAAGTAACTTTCATGGATTAACATAAAATGGAAACTAACTTGGTAAAAAACACCAAAGCCCTCATCCCTCAGCATGTTCTTTGCCACATTATAACCCAAACCTTGACCCAACTGAATATGCACCTGCAACAATGTAGGTCAATTCAAATCAACCATTACATCCCAACATAGATTAACACTAGAAATCAATTATTAATCAGATTATGTCACACTTTTGTGACTTGGGGCTTAAACAAAAGTTGAAGGGCATGCAAATACAAAACAAGGAGCTTATATTTTTTTCAATAGATTTACATATAATTATGTATCCATAATATATTGGGATTCTGTATCATTAATATATTGGGATGGATCTAAGCACTTTCAAAATAAACAGAATTGAAGTTTTGGGTTAAGGACTAATCTCTTCCTCAATGGATTTGAAGGATGAACAGAAAGCAAGAAAAATGCCCAAAAATAAAAAATATATAGCAAACACCATGATCATGTCCATGACCTACATGACACATGTTGTGAGCATACCAAAGGCTCCCCCACTGACAAATGTCTTCACTATATTCCACACGTTGGGCTTCTCCCCTACCATCTCTCTGAAGGATCGATCTGAAACTGCCCTACTCCCTCTTCTTGAGGTCACCACCGATGATGAGAAAAAACCCACAAGAAGAATCTGTCTATCTTCGCCTCCTCAACAAGAAAGCAGAAAAGGAATAGGCCGAGATATGATCATTGTTGTGCCACAAATCTCCTCTTTGATCAAAATCATGATTTATAAGGCCCTTTATTTTTACAGTGCAAGAGGGAGAGGGCAGTTTTATCCCAAAAAAACAAATAAATTAGCACGTGGTCATGTGAAGGCTTTGTAAAGGAATTAAAAATAGACCACAATTCTTCTAAGAAATATTAAGGATTAGGGTATTGTTGTAGGCCCCCGCCTACAAAAATTTAGTGAATAAGGTTTGTGATATTTTGATATGTCCTAAGGTTTTAGGGAGTTAATGTATCTTATTCTTTTTTCTTCAATAAGATTGTCGAGGTTCATGATATTTTTGGGAGTTTCACTACGTTACTAGCAAAATGTGATTGATATACCCAAATACACTTATATCAAGCATATTAATATTAATGTTAATGTTAATATTAATAATTAAATATTATTATTATTGTTGATAATTTTTATCTACATGCTTCTTAGTTCGAAAGTAAGTTATTAGTTACATTAAAATATCTCTAATACTTTTAATATAAAAAATAATAAATCCAAAACACTCATAAAAATTAATGAATCCAAAACACTCATATTTAAAGGAAAACAAATGGGAAGTGAAAGCTCACAAGGAATAATTCTCCTCCTAAACTATGTCACAAACTTTGAATTCACCAACAATCACACCATCAAAATTCGATACAAGTGTTTTCATAGAAAACTTGAAAAATTAGTGTAGGTTGGATGCCGCCAATTTCATTTCAAGAATGTGTTTTTAGAAGGTAATTTTACAGATGAAGAAAGATCATACAACATTAAATAAAAAATTATAATCTATGATATCCATGACTAGTGTCCTCTCTATCCAACCATAACCCTAAAGTTCAAATTTACAATGAAACCCTAACCCTTTTTCTTAACGCTTATAAAAACAATACCATAAGATTTATACCATTCTCCTTATGCCCTCAGAAGTGCATGGGGAAAATTTTTTTTGGGTTCTATCACTTCTAAGCACATGGACACCTTCATTAAACACTTACCATACGTGAGCAAAGATTATAATATTTGTTGAAGCTATTTACCATTCCTCCACTCCTTTTCAACCTTCCCTACATTTTCACTATTTTATCTCTAACTACTTTCCCTCTCTTGGCATTTAAGTCTTTGATATATATATATATGTATATGTATATGTATATGTATATGTATATGTATATGTATATGTATATGTATATGTATATGTATATGTATATGACTTATTAAGTCCTTTTGAGACCATTACATTTGGAAGTTGTGATTGAGAGTGATTGGATGTTAACATGGAGCATGTATTAAGTCTAAATTTGATTGACTTAGTGTAGGTATGTTTGTAAGGGATTGATACATTAGAATGGTATATAATAGGATTATTGAAATTTTGTTAATGTTTTAATTAATTAAAGTCCAATATTCCATTGGAATTGAAAATTTACATACCTAAACTAACAACTTCTAGCTAACCATATGTAGATATTCATACATAGCCAAGTTTTGGTAGTAAATATCGAATCCATCCAAAATTGCCACACTTAAACTAACATTTCCGATTAACCATACGTAGATCAGATTCGTCATAAGTGAGATAGGAATTGAAGGAGAATGATGTAAGCACCAAAAGAACTATCCTAGAGTGAGACCCCATGTAGAAAGGGAAGGCCGGAGAAAAATCTTGAAAGGATGCGACTCCATAAGGATTAGTAGAGATTGGAAAAATACAGCCCCCTAGATACCTGTGCAACTTGGATTCCTTGAAAGTAGAACATGTTGGAGGAAATAGAAGAAAGACACAGAATAGAGAGAACCTAGTAACCTAGCAATAAGGAGAATCTAATTCGAGCCAATGAAGAGGTTAATAGAGTAGCTTAAGTGAGAAAGAAGGGTGGCCAACCTAAGAGGAAGAATGGTGAGACCAAAGAGGAGAGAACTTTTAACTCCCTTAGAACACAATTTCCAACCCAAAATCACAAGATGTTGCTTATCCAATAATTAGAACTTGACCACTAACATTGACTACAACCCTATGTTATCGACATAAAACTATGAAGTGATGGAGCAGGCCTCATCGACAAACTAGATTTCCCAATTGAAATCCCCACAAAGAGGGTCAAGGTGAACAACCCTACTAATATTACTAGAAAACATATATTTTCATCACATTATATAAAACAATTTTGCGTGGAAAATTCAATACCTTCCCACAACAATGGAAAATAAATAGTGCCAATTGTTACTTCTGTAAAAAGTTTAATTTATAACTAAATATCATTAATGCTATAAAGTAAACTAAATCTAAGGGTTAGGGCTAGACAGAGTATGATATAGAGTTTCTCATATAATATTTCATTGGAAGTACCCATAATTGAAAACCCACTACCATACTGAGCTATAAACCCAAAAAAATCTAAATATTTAGAATCAAACAGAGTACCAGATGGAAATCTGAAAGGGGCAAGAAAGCACTGACTCCCTAACAAGCAACCATTTGGGTCCATCATTGTGGCTAAGGGTCAATCATTATTAACCCAAAGCTTGATGTTACTAGCTAGGGCCAACTATTAGAAACCATGATGATCCACCATACAATGTTGTCCTCTACTCATCACTGCCAAATGTTTCCCTCCATGTGTTTATTCCTAGGCCATTTCATTTGTGGTGCATTATTTTTTGTATTAAATACACACATATATGAGGGGTTATCTCAACCAATTGTTGCCAATGTTATTTGGTATTTGGCTATGCAAGAAAGTCCCTAATTTGACTCCCACTAGGTAAGTTTCACGAGTCTATCAACAAGTTTACTGTGGATGTCATCGATAAGTGTTGAGAAGCATCCTGTTAGTTTCTTTGTCAAGTTTTCCTTGAAAAAAAGGAAAAAATAATATATGTGTGTGTGTGTGTGTGAAAGGAATCAACACTCAAAAAATTTCACTTTATGACCACTCCACGATGATATACAACATTAAATGACAACCTTCCCACATAGTTATTTCTCTCACATATATAGGGACAAGAACAAGGTAGTTGATGTCCTTTCAAAAAGCCATTGGGGTTGGAGCAGGGTGTGTTTAACATTTCAATTTTTCAGCATGGGCATACAAATGATTTCATTAATGAACCTGTTGAGGCCTAAAAAATCGTTGCTTCAACACAGGGGGAAAACCACCTAGTCCAAACCTTAAGACAAATCCTTTTCTCTTTAGGTAGTGGCTTCGACTGGGGATAATGGGACCAATTTCCCAATGAAAGGTTATTGAGTGAATGTCTAATGCTTATAGTGGAGTGAAATAGATGGATTTACAACCATGAATCAAATGAAAAACATATGCATTAATCTACTCTATAACTTAGGATTGTTTAACATTTATCTGGATGCGATCTATAATGATTTATGTAGTAAATGACAATATAGATTGTTCAAACACCAATGGAAATGAAAAAATATCAAGATGATTAGTTTGATTAAGTAGTTAATCAAAAATAATGTTTATAAATCATATCAAATTCTGAATATCAAAGCAAATTTCTGAACATGTATTTAAAAATATCAATGACAGCATGATCAAAAATGAATACATGTAACACTGTTCTTTAAATAACATGTAATAAGAAATCTAAAAAAGATAAATTCACTATTTATTCATGAACAAAACAAAGGTACAAAGATAGAAATACCATATGTCCTTTTCTCAGCTCATAAAAGAAATAGCAGTAATTCATTCCTTCCCACAAAGATGATTCAAGGAGTACAATAATGCAACTTCTCAAAATTATTTATGAAGATTCCTAAACAAGGTTCTAGTCATTTTATTGGGAAAAGGATGAAAGTACAGTAGTGCGAGCTTTCGTAAGCCTTTCTTCATAAAATTTTGGACCTTTATTTCATACAACAAGTAAGCATAAATAGCATAAAACAACTGAATCTATTGTGTAGAGCATTGAGGGGGAATATAAATAGATCCCTTAAACAACGCTTAAAGAAAAACAATCTTTTGGTGGAAATTTCTAAATGTGATTTGTTGTCTTTATCAGCTTTGCTTGTTCCATCAGATTATCTGGATGCTTGTCTCTCTGTTTGAGTTGAATTGTTGCTTGTCAGTACAACTGTCCTCTTCTGTCATGAACCTGAAAAAGAAAAACAGGAATCGATAAGCTGGAAATAAATGAAAATGATAAGCAAGTTTTATTTGAAACAAATCACGTTTGCAGAAAATCAGGAAATACGTAGAGTCATAATAAATTTTGAGCACAACCATCATGGAGAGTCATGCAGAGTGAGTTATGTGGTAAGACAAGTTGACTTTTACAGTTTTATCAAAAAATCATAATCGCTTTTAGATCTAGGGTTCGATTTCCATCATATTTCAAGCAAGGAGAATCCCTATTGAAATAGACGAAAATTTGAATAAGACCAAATCACAGTCGAAATGGGTAGCGCCTAGAGGAGGAATGGCTTAAGGTTCACGAATTTTGCGATTGCGCGAGCATGGGAATTTATGGATTGGAGTGAATAATCTCATCGGGCTTGGGGCTTTATCTCAATCGTAATCGGCATGAGGTAGGAGCCTTTAGTAACTATGATAGCTCCGGATGTAGGGTTTTATGGTATGGATTTTATAATCCTGTTGGGTCCGGACCTAATCACATTTAGCAATGAGGATATGATAAGAGGCAGTGATACAATGATCCTTTGCTATTTGCAATAACTGTAGATGTGGGGATTAAATGAATTGTAGTGTATAATTATATCGGGTCTGGGGCTTTATCACATATTGTAATTCACAGGATTATCACAATCAACGTTTGGAGTTGCAAACTATAAGAGGTGGCCGAAAGACTTGTGATTTGTGATACGTGGGATGAAGTCGGGGATGACGTTACTATGACGTGTTGGATGACATGGAATGGTGACATGGCACATGGTAGGTGACAAGTGACGTAGCAGGTGACATGGAAATCACATCACTGCTGACGTCATATCATAATCGGTAATTAGGATCATAGCGGAATCACAATTCAAATGAGGCATGACTCTTGGAATTTTGCGATTGCACGGACATGATATTTAATTTAAATGTGTTTTAGAATCACAGCGGGTTTGGCTATATCCCATATCGCAAATGGAAGGGACAGAGTTCTTGGTCTAATGAGATTTTTGATGGCCTGCAGATGGGAGATATTATAGATTGCAATTGATTTCTCCTTCGGGTTCGGTCTAATCGCAATAGGCAGGAGTCAGGACTTAAGATTTTGTGGTTTATTGTGATAGTCGCAGCCACAGGGAATATATAAATTGTTTTAATTATCACATCAAGTCCGGGCTTCTTTACAATCGCATTTAGTTGGCCTAATCGCAATTACAATTTGCTAAGGTAATGGGGCATGGAATTAAGCCTTTGAAACTTCCATGATAGTCATGAACGTGGGGAATTATGAATTGAGATGTATATTTTCTCTTCAGGTCTAGCCTAATCGCAATCACAATTGTGGAGTAGAGGGGGGAAGTCTTTGCCTTTAGGAACTTTTATTATTTGTGATGTGGGTTATAGCGAAGTGTCAAAATTTGTGAGGATTTCGACCTTAGGGGATCAAAAACTCCAATTTATTTTGCTTTTTAATTAAATAACCCATTTTATTTATTACTTTAAGTTTTATAAATCCTAAGTATAAGTCTTGGTTCTCAAGGCTATTTAATTTGGTTTTTTAGGATAATCAAGGTTTAATACTTGGGTTTTAATTAAAAAGCCTAAGTATTAAACTTTGATTATAAGGTTTTTCTAAAATTGAAGGGTCCCTATTTTAATATAATAAATTTCATAGGAAATTTATAATATATTAAAATGGGGGGGATGTTGAACAGTACAAAAATTGGTGATTCACTGGAAGAACTAGTTATCTATGATAAATGAAATTTTCCAAAAATTCAGTAAAAATAATCTAAGTGAAAACTATTTTTCGAAACATTTAGATAAATAAAATTACTCTAACTATAAAACTCATTAAATTGCAATCTCTTTTTAAAACCTTTTTTGAATGAAAAACACATGTTTACTTGTATCAGTCATTAATCAGTTTATAAAAATAAAGTAGGGGGCCTTTATGACTTAGCTTAAAATGCACTCGTTCGTCACAGGTATAGCCACTACTGCCAATAGGTGTTCATAGCCTCGACAGGGTTACCTTTTAACCAACAACAATCCAGTATCCCATCCATTTAATAGTGCAATAATTAGATGTAAATTTTATTTTTTCTCTTCTTTAATTTTTTTTTATGCCAAAAATCCATTGTCCTAGTTTGGTGGCCAGATAATGAAAATGCCATTCACCGGTAATAATTAAACCAAACAAGTTGGCTCATGATGAGACCCCTTGTCTTATAATTAAAAATCATAAGCCATTACCCCAATTTGGTGTTCAGAGTGGTAATGTCAGTTTAATTGGTTCCCTATGAACATGGTAAGAAAACTCATGATGAGACCTCTTATCTGTTTAGATTTATTATATTTTATAATTACACTCTTTCTCTTTTTAATGGATGGGGAGGATCATTGACTCCTTAAGAGTTTTGGATGAAAAATTTGAGTTGAAAGTGTTTAAGTCATAAGTTGACATTTACTTTTTAAGGATAAACTATTTTCACTGAAACTAAAGTAAAAGGATATGAGTTTTTGAGGTTTTTTAAAAGATTTTACAACTTAATGGAAAAGATTTTTAGACTTCTATAATTTTTATCTACTTTTCAATTTTGGTAACCACTCTTAAAAATTCCTACCTTCAAAATGAAAAAATAAAAATAACTTCAAGAGATGTTTGAAAAGTCAATAGAGTACTATTTAACATTTTATTAAAAAAATCTATAAAAGGAAAAATAAATTGCAGTGGAATGTACAATCAGAGTGATTTTTTACAGATTTTATTCTTTATTCTATTTTTTTTTAAGAAATCACGAAAATAATTTCTTTAAGATGAGCCCATTTATAGGAACATAATCTCTCTTTCTTGATAAATCTTGAAGTATAAATGTAGATGGGCTTATCTGTTCAACAATCTGAAATGGACCAAGCCATAATTTTAGAAATTTGGTATGTTTCCATTTTTCTTCGTGTGCTTTGTCCCACTTGAGAACTAGATCTCCAACTTGGAAGGATATTTGTGTGACTGAACTTGCATCAAAAGAAGCTTTCACCAACTATTGATGTTTGGTGTGTGTGAGTTTGGCCTTTTCCCTTTCTTCTTCTAATTTTAAGATCTGTGAATTTCTTAATTGCAATGAAGAAGAAGGTGTTTCTTCAATACATTAAACTAGGGCTAATCAAGGAAGATCTAAATGTGATGGCATAATGGTTTCCTTCCCATAGACCAGGTTAAATGGAGAAGTGCCTACAAAGGCCTTCTGAGTTATCCTATCAGCCCATAGAGCAAATATTAAATCTTTATGCTAGTTTCTTTGATCTTGATCTACAATTCTTTTGATTATTCTAAGGAGATTTTTATTAGTGGATTCTGCCAAATCATTTCCCTGGGGATAGTAATTAGCATAATATTTGAGTTTAAAACCTCTCCTAATTGAAAATTTAATCATACTGGTACCCGAAAAATAAGATGCATTATCAAATATAAGTGCAAAAGGCAAACCAAATCTTGTAATGATAAATTGATCAATAAATTCAATAACATAATCAAAATTGACTACCTTTAGCATAATTTATTCCACCCACTTAGTGAAGTAATCTGTAGCAGCCAAAACATATATGTGTCATTTGGAAGAATGAGGAATGATCTCACCTAGGATGTTCAGTCCCCATTGTTCGAAAGGTTGTTCAATGTTGACTCACTGCAGAGGCAAAGCTGGTTTCCTTTGTCTTCCAAAAGTTGTTTGGCATGTTTTTCATTTCCTCACATATGCGTGGGTATCTTTGAAGAGAGTGGGCCAGTAGTATCCAGCATGTAAGATTTTATGTGTTGTAGTATCTCCTCCAAAGTTTCCACCTGTTGGTCCATCATGAAGTTCCTGCAAACTATTTGTTCTTCAAACTTTTCTAAGCATCTTAACAATATGGAATCATAGTTTCTCCTAAATAACATGTTATCAACAATCTCATAATGATTTTATTTTAATCATAAAGCTCTTTTTCTTTTATATTTGAGTTCAGGAGGATCATATCCATTTTTTAAATAAAAAAATAAATCAGTGTATTGGGAATCAACATCAATTACGCTTACCTCGTAAATGTGTTCATTGTTACCGATGTCCCCTTCGGCTGGTATGTTGGGTTCTCTTGTAATAAACTTGCAAAAACCTTTCCCTCTAACAATTTAATTGGTTTTATTTCAATATCGTATTCTTGCAGAGCTATTGCCCAATTTTATCTTTTTTCTCCTAATTCTTTCTACGTTAGTAATTGCCTCACTGTTGGGAATGGGATTATTACTTTCATGTGTGTGTTTTAAAAGAAAAGGTCTAAAATTATTTATAGATTTACATACAACAAATGTTTTTTTTTCGACTTCTGAATAATTCAATTCAACACCCTAAAAATTTGAACCGAAAAAAGATATGGGTGCTTCGATTTTCTGATTATTGGTTTGTGTCAAAATAGTAGCATAAGACATTGAAGAAGTAACGATATATAAGATGAAATGATTTGAGAAATTCCGAGTATTTAAAGAAGGAACATCGATAAATGCCTGTTTCATTAAATCGAATTATTTTTGTTCATGATGACACCATTTAAAAACTGTGTTTTTCTTAATCATTTGTTGTAACAACAAAATCATTTGTGAGAAATCAGGGACAAACCTTTTGACAAAATTGATCTGTCAAAGAAATGATTGCATGCTTTTTTGTTATATGGTGGAGAAATTTTTGAAATATGTTTTATTCTATCAGGGTCAATGTAAATTCCATTTTTTGACACAATGAATCCTAAAATTTTCCATTCACTAAGAGCAAAAAGAGACTTTTTTCGGATTTAATGAAATACCATATTTTTACAGCGTTCAAAAATTTGTTTTAAGTCATTCAAATGACTATTATTGTCCTTTGAATAAGTAGTAATTTCATCTAGGTAAACAACAACTATTTTGTTTAACATACTTTTGAAAGCTATATCCATGGCTCGTTGGAAAGTGGCCCATCCGTTTATTAAACCGAATGGCATTTTTTTGGTAGGCATAAGTTCTCTATTTGGTTTTGAAAGTAGTCTTTCGCCTATTATCTGGGTGGACCATAATTTGATTATATCTAGAGAAACCATCAAGGAAAGACATAAGTTCAAAACCAACAATTGATCATAAAATCTATTCCATAGTGGGTAGTGGGAAATTATCCTTTTGACTGGCCTTATTAAGATTCCTAAAATCTATACAAATGGGGATATCACTATTTTATTCCTAACAGGTACCAAGTTGGAAAACCATCTTGAATGTCTAACAGGGAAAATGGTTTTAGCCTTAAGGAGTTTATTCAATTATGTTTTGATTTGATTTTCTAAGTTCGAATGAATTTTCCTTAATTTTTGTTGGACAAGTTTATCATTGGATGTCATCGGAATTGTATGTTGAATGATGGAAGTGTCAAATGTTTTGAGATCTTTGTAACTCCAAGAAAAGACATCCTTATATTTCTTTAACAAATGGATGAAATATAATATTTCTTCAGATGATAGACCAAGTCCTAAATTGGTGTTCTAAGGTTTAAGATCTATCCCAAGGTTTATTAATTCAAATCTCAAAGTTGAAATCTGTAGCTTTGAATTAGTAACTCTTTTAAATCTGTCTTTTAAATCATAGAGATCCTTAACTTTAACTACATATTTGGGTATGGGATTATCCTCAATTTTCTATTTTAATTGATTGTCGTGTTCATCTTTATCAACTATTTGGTCATCATATGATTTTTCAGAAGTTAAGAAGCTTAAAATGTCATCATCATCATTAAATACCCACCAATTGGTGATATTATCAGGAATGGATGGCCTAAAGATTAATTCTACAAAAAATCTATCAGGACTGTAATCTTTAGATGGGATCAGTTTTGATGCAACATTAGTAAGATTGTCACCATTGGCATTCTGAATCCTATAAGGAATAGCAGAAATGTTAAACGCTAAAAAATGTGAAGTGAGAGACTGAACCAAAGACTAATAATGCTTCAAGTGTGTAGAGATACAATGCATCATGTTCTTAATTGTTTAACTACAATTTCTAAATCTCCATAAACTTGCAGGTATTCAATGTCAAGGCTAATTGCACTACAAGAAAAAAGGATATTGGTGAGGGGCGAAAAATGTCACCATAAGCTCATTGGTGACAGTCAAAAGAGCCGTTGTCACCAAAAAATGAACGTCACCGAAGCTGGTGTTGCCAAAAGTATAGGTGTTGTGGTGACGTTCAAGGTTCGTCACCAATAATGATTTATAATGACAGATTGACGCAAGAAAAACTGCCTAAAGGCAATTTCCTTGGTTTTCATAATTACCTTACCGTGAAACTGTGGGTTATGGCCCACCTATAAAATCGGAAGCCTTTACATTGTGGGTTTAACCCAAAAAATCCCACCAATCATCTAACAACGATATAACACATAATCCACCAACTAACGTCGGTCCCACCCAAATGCATACAACTAGACCTCAAATAGATTTAAAATTGCGTCCATAAACTCCTCAGGTCCGCTCGGTAATTGAACAGAAATTGAACAACAATTGAACAAGAATTGGACAACAATTGAAAAACAATTGAACAACAATTGAACAACAACTAAACAACAATTGAGCAACAACTGGTCCCACGTTGATTTTCCATTTTTGGATAGGCACTTCACTCTACGTCGTTGATCTTACCATTCAATCCAACGGTTGATAGTCACCCGATCATCGTACATCGCATATCGTAATTTCTCCCGGCGAGGGTTCATTCATTCAATTTTGATGCGATGCAATATTAATTCAATGATCAACATCAATAGTGATCCACCAGTCTGTGGCCCTTCAACTAACACACGGGTTAAAAACAACTTAACCCTCGCACTTGACTGTGACGTAAGTGGTTGAAATTGAAATCGATAGCTAGGATTTAGTATAACGCTTCAACCCTAATCAAGATACCCATAGACTCCTAACCTCTGCAGTTACAAATTTCAATTTGGCTCCAATTCCTCACCATTTTACTACTTAAGATTACACTTACTCTGAAATCTACTTAGTCACAATTTCACTTCATCGTGGTTCCACTCTTCCACCAACTTTGCGCTTCCACTAAGTTTCCTTCTCACATTCAGATTGACTTGTTACCAAGATCAACTCTGCCAACTCCTTTATCCGCTTAGAAACAATGTGCTGAGACTTCTCTGATTTCTTTACTTTGTCCTGCAACTCTACCTCTGTTTCTTTAACACCACTTCGAACTAGAATACATAATACTCTCTGTATTATTTCCCTTCTTCCAGATTTCATAATTCATTCTTTACTTGACCTGTACATACATCTATTAAATCCAAACTGGAATCACACGGATTCTACCCAGACGGTAAGTCTTTTGTCACTCAGAAAGAATTTCATAAATTTAACTTGAATTCATTCATCATGGTTTATCACACAAAAACCATAAATTCGCAATTACAGATCACTCAGCACATAAAAGGAATGACACACACATTCACAATGAATTCAATTTCCTCATTCAATAAACAAATGTACAGATACAAATAAAAACATGTTTACAATCTAGCTTTGGCCTGATCTACCTTTACATCATCTGTATCAATGGCCCTTTCTCATTTCACTTCCCGTAGACTCGCAATCCAACCTTCCTATCTTCCAACTCTCTCTCTAACTAACTCTTTTAAGCCTTCGAGGCTTACAAATTATACCCAAAAGGATTTTTTAAACAATTTTGGTTCAGATCCTCAATCTTCCCAACTAAATCCTAAGAATCCTCTAAGTCCTCAATTAGTTCCTAAAATATCTTCTTTATCCCTTGAGGATCTCAACTTTCAACTAGTCCTAAGGATCCTCCATAAATCATGAACTACTTTCTAAGATTTACAATATCTCAATCCATACTAATTACTCATCATCACTCATGTTCTCCTACATTCGAGAACGTTTACAAATATACTCACAATATTTAATTAACTCATATTCTAAATGTCTCACCTAAATCACTCATATTACATTAATTATATACTTAGGAAAACCACTCTTTTGAAACTCAAGACCACCTAGACTCTACTAAATGTACACATTTTCATAACCATGATGCTCCTGCATCAGACTCCCAAATTAGAAAACAATCATGATCCAGATCATGTGCTTCTAATCTTTGTCCTCCTGGGTCCCAAACTTTATTTTGTAGTCTATCTTTTCTTGTCATTTGTTCTCCAGGTCTCCATACGTTATGCTACAATGCTCCACTTGTCATGCTTTCATAATCTGTCGTTGTCTTCCTCTTATTGTTGCTTCTTTCCTTTCTTGTTGTTATGTTGTTGTTGTTGTTTATTGATTGCCTTCAACTATTAACTGCTGAATTTTCATTATTGCCACCCTTTTATCCTTATTTTCTTGTTCAATGTTGTCTTTTATAGAATTTCACACCTTTTCAGTTGCTGCCACATTGTCTTCCAAGACAATTTTCTGCTTTTGTTTATTGTACCTGTCAACTTCTGATTGACTGTCATTTATGGAAATTTCTTTGTCATCCTTCATCAACAATTTATTTTGGATATTTATCCACTGTTATTCTAGCTTTCTCCTTTGAAGGTCTAACTCTCTATATAACTCAATGATTTTACTTTGGAAATTTTACATAATATCCCATTTCTTCATTTGTTATTGACCAATCATCAGATGGTCCTTCTTCCTCTGCTAAATCTTCCTTAACTTCTTTTAGTAGATGTTCTTTCTCTTATTCTTTCATTTGGCTGTCCACCTATGCCAAATATGTTCCATTTTCTGCAACAAAATATGCAATCATAAGAAAATTATCAAAACCAAAAATATAAGGCCTTTGTGCCTCTTCTTCCTCTAGAAACATTTCAGTATGTTGTTCTAATCTTTCCTTTAACTCCTCTATCAACACATTAGTATGCTGATTCAAACTCAAAGAATCCTTGAGACTATCAACAAGTCTCTTTTCCACACCATCTATTTTAATGATGCCTCTCTGCACTTGTTCACTATAGTGAACTATTTCTTCTCCAGTCTCATTCTCATACTCTACTTCAAAACTTTCATCTTCATGTCTTAACTCATATCTTCTATTCCAATATTTATTGTTACTAGCTCCAATATTCTGCTACATATGTCCATGAGACCTTTCTGTCTCCTTTTGTTTCTAAGATCTTGCTATCTCAGTCTTAATCTGAAGAGATTTCCGATTCTGCTCCTTCTTCTTAACAAACTCTAAAGTTTGTTCATCACCTTGTGTTGCAGCTGCAATCAAACACAAATTATTAATTTTAAAAATACAAGACCTTTCAGTCTTGGTTGATGCTTCAGACATCAGGTCTTCTTGCCGCTCTAAATCATTCATATGATTCAACCTTTTGTCGCTTCATTACTTTCAAAAAGCAACAGTCCATGTTCTAGTTCACATACCAAAACCTCAACACCTTCTCCAACATTTTCCTTTTGTTGTAGCTCAACTCTTTCGAGCTTCTCTGTCTCCAATTTGACATATATAATCTGTTCAAGTTCCCTCAGCTCCTTATTAACTGCATATTTTCTTACTAATTCCTCTTCTCTTGTAGCCTCTGCCACTTCACTTTCTTCCTCATGACATAACCATATTTCTGGTCCTTCTCATTTCTCTACAACATTTCCATTAATACTTCAAGTTTAACTGTCATCTCAGCCATTTCTTTATCATATTTTTCGTCACTCATTCTCATGCCATTTGCCTTGACATATTTCGCCTTATGTCCTCCACTATGGTCTCTTTCAGAACCTCTGCTATGGCTGTCACTAGTCATCATCCATTCCATCTCTATGAGTTCCTCACTCACTTTACTATGAGTTGCGCAAGCCTTTGCAAAAGCAAGTCTTCCCTATTTCCACTTACCTCACCAAGCTTTCCTATAGACTTGGTCTTTTGGCAAGTACTCATCCTCTGTCTGGAACCTCCTTGAGCATTTCTCTTTGCTCCTTCTAGGCTTCAACTCATCTGCATCTTCTAAGAACACAAGTGTCCTCTCACAATGAAATACTAGGTTCTGACCACCTCTTCTTTCACGTAGAAACTCTTACCAGCTTCCTTCATCCCTTAGCAATTCTACCCATATCCTTTGTGGAATTGCCTTCGTGAGTTGCAACAAAACCCCTACAGTAACATGTCTCTTTCTTTCTACATATGCCTCACTAAGCTTCTCTCCTTTGAGCTCAGTCTGTTAGCATTTCTTTGGTTCTTTCCTCTGGAACCAATTGAGCATTCCTTGCTCTAGGTTGCTGCAATCTTCTCACCTTCTTATACTACTATTTGTGCAACAATATAAAAACCACAAACTCTCTAATCTTCAAATAAAATTAAATAAAAACATATCATCTCACCTTCAAGATCTCTACATGATCTTGTTCTACCATTCACCTGCACTTTGAATGGGCTGTTATTTTATTCAGCCTTCGTTTGTATCTTCAAACACTGCTACTTCAAGAACTTGCAAAAGTCCCTCTTATCGTTTAACTACTGTAATCCTTCTCTAAATTCTCATTCATTCGATTTTTGCTAATCATTAAACAAACTTGCATACCATCACCTGTATTCAGGATCTCACCACTTCTGCAAATTTATTCAGCAGATCTTCATACTTCCATTGTGCAAATTTTCAACATTCAACTACTGTCAATCAGATTTAGAATCCAACTCTCTCTTTCAATCTCCCAGATTTATCTTGGTAAAGCTCTAACTGTCAGCAAAAATTACTCCTTCATTGAGTTTTCTTTCACTGTTTCGTTCTTGCTTTGAGTTCTTCAAAAACATTTACCTGTTGCTTTTGCACAAAAAGTCTTCTTTCTACTCACAGGAAACCTTTCCCTTCTCTGATACCTAAATGATGCAGGAAAAACCGCCTAAAGGAAATTTCCTTGGTTTTCATAATTACCTTACCGTGAACTTGTGGGTTATGGCCCACCTATACAAATCAAAAGCCTTTACATTTTGGGTTTAAACCAAAAAAACCCCACCAATCACCTAACATCGATATAACACATAATTCACCAACTAACATCGGTTCAACCTGAATGCATACAACCGGACCTCAAATAGATTTAAAGCCGCATCCATAAACTCCTCGGGTCCGCTCAGCAGTTGAACAACAATTGAACGTCAATTGAACAACAATTGAGCAACAATTGAACAACAATTGAACAACAACTTAACAACAATTGTACAAACATTGAACAACAATTGAACAACAACCGGTCCCACGTTGACTTTCCCTTTTTGCACAAGCGCTTCACTCTACACCGTTGATCTTACCATTCAACCTGACGGTTGATAGTTACCGAATCATCACACATCGCATATCACAATTTCTCTCATCCATGGTTTATTCTTTCAATTTTGATGTGATGCGATATTAATCCAATGGTAAACATCAGCAATGATCCAACGGTTTGTGGCCCTTCAACTAACACATGGGTTAAAAACAACTTAACCCCCGCAGTTGATTGTGAAGTAAGCGGTTGAAATTGAAATCGATGACTAGGATTTAGTATGACACTTCAACCTCGATCAAGGCACACGTATACTCCTAACCTCCACAGTTATGCATTTCATTTTGGCTCCAATTCCTCACCATTTCACTACTCAAGATTCCATTTACTCTAAAATATACTTAGTCACAATTTCACTTCATTGTGGTTCCACTCTTCCACTAACTTGGCGCTTCCACTAAATTTCCTTCTCACCTCCAGATTGACTTATTACCAAGTTCAACTCTGCCAACTCCTTTCTTTGCTTAGAAATAGTGTCCCGAGACTTCTCTGCTTTCTTTACTCTGCCTTGCAACTATACCTCTGTTTCTTTAACACCACTTCGAACTAGAATACATAATACTCTCTGTATTATTTCCCTTCTTCTAGATTTTGTAATTCATTCTTTACTTGACCTGTACATACATCTATTAAATCCAAACTGGAATCACACGGATTCTACCCAGATGGTAACTCTTTTGTCACTCAGAAATACTTTCAGAAATTCAACTTGAATTCATTCATCATGGTTTATCACACAAAAACCATAAATTCACAATTACAGATCACTCAACACATAAAAGGAATGACACACACAGTCACATGAATTCAATTTGCTCATTCAATAAACAAATGTACATATACAAATAAAAACCTGTTTACAATCTTGCTTTGGCCTGATCTGCCTTTACATGGTATGTATCAATGGCCCTTTCTCATTGCACTACCTGTAGGCTCACAATCCAACCTTCGTGTCTTCCAACTCTCTCTCTCTAACTAACTCTTTTAAGCCATCAAGGCTTAAAAATTATACCCAAAAGGATTTTGTTAACCAATTTTGGTTCAAATCCTCAATCTTCTCAACTAAATCCTAAGAATCCTCTAAGTCCTCAATTAGTTCCTAAAATATCATCTTTATCCCTCGAGGATCTCAACTTTCAACTAATCCTAATGATCCTCCGTAAATCATGAACTACTTTCTAAGATTTACAATATCTCAATCTGTACTAATTACTCATCATCACTCATGTTCTCGTACATTTGAGAACATTTACAAATATCCTCACAGTATTTAACTAACTCCTATTCTAAATGTCTCACCTAAATCACTCAAATTACATTAATTATATACTTAAGAAACCCACTCTTTTGAAACACAAGACCACCTAGATTCTACTAAATGTACACATTTTTGGAACTATGATGATCCTGCATCACGGATAGTGACCATCACCATTTCATATGAGCAATGGTGACGGACTTTAGCCTCGGTCATAAAAAAACTAAACGTCACCAAAGATGGCATTGCCAAAAGTATAGGTTTTTTTGTGACATTCAAGGTATGTCATGAATAATCATTATAATGACGGATAGTGACCATCACCATTTCATATGAACAACAACGATTTATTGTGATGGACCTTTCATGGATGTCACTATTGATGCATATATTTGGCGACGTTCATTGACCATCACCATTTCATATGAACAAGAACGATTTATTCTGATGGAATTTTCATGGCCATCACTATTGATGCATATATTTGGTGACATTTGTTGACCATCACCATTTCATATTTTGGTTAGGGTAAAAAAATGTCATGATAAGTTCATTGGTGGCATTCAAGGTCCATCACAAATAATGAATATAATCACAGATAGTGATTGTCACCAGTTCATATCAACAACAGTGATTTATGGTGATGGACATTTCATGGGCGTCACTTTTGATGTGTATATCTGGTGGCATTCGTTGGTTGTCACCATTTCATATTATGGTGAGGGTCGAAAAATGTCACCATAATCTCATTGGTGATGGCCAAAAGAGTCTCTGTCACAAAAAACTAATCGTTGCCATTCCATATCAATATTAGGGCATGATGGAATCGAACCACCAACCTCCTGCTTATAAAGCAGATGCTCTTCCATTGAGTTAGCACCCTTTAAAGAATTAGAATTTAAAATATTAAAACTTAAAACTTTATAAACTGTACATTCTACAACTTTCAATAAATTATAAAACTTAGAAAAGTCTTGGCAACTCTTTTACTAAACAAGCAAAATAACATTGATGTTGCATGTTGCTACCTAATGGTTATGGAAGTTATGAAACGTGGGTAGAGGGAAAAATAGTTACATATAAAAAACTCAATATGTTCAATTGAATATTCAATTAGAAGTGAAACTTTGAAGACATTTATGGCCTGTAAATGACCTATAAATATCATTTGCATCAGATTTTGTAAAGGAAACATCGTAAATGAAGGTTCTATGGAAGAAGAGCATTGATGAAGATAGATGCAATATATTACAGTTTGAGTGAAAAAAAAAAAAACTAAATGTTGTTGCTACTGGGTGACTTTTTATAATTGGGGCCTTTGTCTTTCCTTTATCACGTAAAAATTCAAATAAAAAAATAAAAAATATAGATATTTGAATGATATCCAAACTTTTGTGCAAATGTAACACGGATCTCTGGGGACCATGAACCACTAGAAAAGGAAAAAAGAAAAAAGAAAGTCAATTAGAGACAATGACCAAGGAAACATGTAATTTAGAATTTCACAAGTCCGCCCTCAAAACATGATAGCAATCAACCAATTAAAAAGTTTGAAACTTATCAATGTAAGAATATCTCTTTTCAACAGTGGACAGTGGACACCAAACAATAAGACAATAATTAATTCAGTTTAAAATAACAAAACATTGGGAAAAAACATTGTGTTCAATTATTTGCTAGTACAAAATGGATTTAATTATGATGAAATGGAGGAGTTGATACTAAATCACAAATAACAATGACCAGCAACAATGTAAATTTTGTTTCTTCAACAACACAATCCGTCACTACCTTCCATATCCAGACATCTATATTTTGCAATATTTAACAACCTCTTCTGCAGCAAAATCCAATGAATAGATTTCACAAGTTTGAACTAGAAAATCCATAAAACATGGAGTTGATGGTGCTAGAAAATTATATATTGCAGAGCAATGGAACACATAAAGTATTGTAGATATATAAACAAAGAAAACACATAAAACAAGAGAGACATAGATATACGTGGTTCACCTAATTTGGGCTACGTCCACGGAGAAACAGCTAGTCCTTCCTTTTATATTATCCAGCAAACTGAAGAGATACAACCTATATTAGATCCGCTATAACTCCCTCTTCGCTTTCAATCTCCTCTCTCTTCCTCACTTAGAATACGGATCTACATAGACACAATACAATTCCCTCATATATAGCAAGGGGTTTACTTTTAGGGCAAACAAACCCTAAATTAAACATAACTTCTACCTTCATATCTCTGCTTAATGAATGACCTATATTGACTACGAAATTACAACATTTTACAAGGAAATTTTACATATATTTTTAGCTTTAGGAGCGCTGCTCCCGACCCCCTGTGGGGGGGGGGGGGGGGGGGCTT
>APFE031110388.1:0-12672 GCA_000404065.3 Pinus taeda | reverse complement strand
TTTTTTTTCTGGCTATTGATCATTATGATTTTCAGGCACCTTCACTTTTTCTGTGATCTCATGAAGAACCATGTATTCTCTCTTTTCTTTTTCCAGTTTCTTTTCTTACATTTGATCCTTATATAAAACATTTTCATTAAATATGACATCTCTGCTTCTAATGATTTTTTGTTTTTCATAATCATAAAAGTGATAACCAAAATCATTAACCCCATATCCAATAAAGGTACATTTAATTTTTCCTCAAGCTTTGTTCTATTTTGTTTATTAATGTGGACAAAGGCTTCACAACCAAAAGTCTTTAAAAATGAGTAGTTTATCTTTTTACCTATCCATGCCTCCTCTGGAATACCACCATACAAGGAACTCGAAGGCCCTCTGGTTATTAGATAAACAACAGTATCTATAGCATGTGCCCAAAATGGTAAAGGAAATCATGCATGAAATCTCATGCACCTTGCATGCTCCATGATTGTCTTGTTCATCCTTTCTGTGACACGCCATTTTTTTGTGGTGTTCCTGGAACTATCTTCTTTCTGCGAATTCCATTCTTTGAACAATACCTATCAAACTCTTTGCTGCAATATTCGTCTCCATTGTCTGATCTGAGACACTTCAACCTTTTTCCTGTCTCATTTTCAACCAAAGCTTTCCATTTCTTAAAAGTGTCAAATACATCATATTTATTTTGAATACAATAAATCCAGGCTTTTCTGGTTGCATCATCAATAAAAGTAACATAATAATGAGAGCCACCGAGAGATGATACCTAAATAGGTCCCTATACATCTGTATGCACAATCTCTAATTTTTTGCTCTTATTTTCTTTCCTAACTCTGAGAAATCTGACTCTCTTCTGTTTTCCATAAACACAATTCTTACAGAATTTTAAATCAACATGCTTCAAACCTGGCAACAAATTTCTTGAGTGAAGAATCTACATCCCCTTCTCACTCATGTGCCCGAGCCTATGATGCCACAATGCTGTATCTACTCCTGTAGAGGTTAAAGCATTAACATAATTAGAAATACCATTGCATAAATACAATGTACCAACCTTTTCTCCTTTTGCTATTACCAGGGCTCCTTTAGTGACATTCCAGGTTTTATGTGTAAAAGTAGTTACACAAATTCCACCTCGCAACTACCCTGTTGAAATCAAATTTTTCTTCAGATATGGAACATGCCTTACCTCCTTAAACAACCATTTATTTCCATTCTATTGTTTTATGAAAACTGTACCCATTCCAATCATTTTACATGGTTTATCATCACCCAATTGAACCTGTCCAAAATCTCCTTGAACATAATCATGAAAATGTTTCCTATCAGTGTGCCATGGAATGAGGCCCCTAAATCTACCACCCAAGCATCAATAATATTTTCTAATGAAAGAATCAAAGCATCTTGCAACACATCACTTGTCACATTCACTTCATGATTGTTTTCTTGTTGTGCGTCTCCTCCTTTTCCCTTCCGAGACTTGTAGTTTTTTTTCAAGTGTCCTTTTTTCCCAATTTCTAGCAAACTATCCCCAATCTGGACATAGATCTACCTTTCCTTGTCTTACTGCGATATCTTGGGATCTTTCCTCTTTCCATTTTTCTACTCCTACTCTCTACAGTCAAAGAATTACCTGATATCTCACTGGAGATTTTCCGTCACATTCCCTCGCTAAGGATTGCACCAACAACATCATCAATATTTACAGTACTAGATCGAGAGAAAAAGTTACTAATGGCCATAACTAAACCATTCCAACTTTCTGGAAATGAGCATAGAAATAACAGAGCCCTAACTTCATCATCAAAATTTACCCCTACAGAACTTAACTGACTCCTAACTATATTAAATTCATTTAAATGATCAACAACAGATCCACCTTCTGACATCTTCATATTAAATAAATGCTTCATAATAAATACCTTATTTGAGGCCGAGGGTTTTTAACATAGTTTGGCCAATGCCCACATTAAACCCTTTGTTGTCGTTTCCTTTGAAATATTAAAGGCTACCAATGCCGCTAGGCATAGCCGGATTGTTCCAAGTGCCTTTCTGTGGAGAATATCCCATTTTGTGTCTGTCATACTCATTGGCTTATTTGTCTTTCCGCTTAATGGTAGGTATAGATATTTTTGATACATACAATCTTTCATCTGCATCTTCCATAGCTGGTAGTTTTGGTTGTTAAATTTTTCGACCCTAAACCTACCATCTTCCACCATTACTCCCACTCAAACTAGGAAATCTTCTCTCCTACGAGTTTATTAGCCAAATAGACCTTCGGCTTTAATACCAGTTGTTAGGAAATTATATATTACAGAGTAATGGAACACATAAAATATTGCATAAATATAAACACATAAAACACATAGAACAAGTGAGATACAGATATACGTGTTTCACCCAGTTTGGTCTATGTCTACGGAGAAACAACTATTCCTTCCTTTTATATTATCCAGAAAATTGAAGAGATATAACCTACAGTAGATCCATTGTAATTCCCTCTTTTCTCTCAATATCCTCTCTCTTCCTCACTCAAAATACAGATCTACATAGACGCAATACAATTCCCTCATATATAGCGAGGGGTTTCCTTCTAGGGAAAAAAACCCTAAATTAAACATAACTTCTATTGTCATATCTCTGCCTAATGAAAAACGCAGATTGACTATGAAATTTCAACATTTTACAAGGAAATTTTACAGCTATTTTTAGCTTCGGGGGCGCTGCCCCCGATCCCCCAGCATGGGGGGCTCCAAATAATCGTCGTTGCCCACATGGATCCCCCTAGTGGCATACATTTTATGGGCATCATTGCTGCCACATTACGAACTGGGTTCTATTGCAGCGTTACCTCTAAATAAAAAAGATAATCAGGCTCCACACCCAACAAATGGATTTTAAATATGGAGCTGAAAACTAACCCTTGATTCATTTTGATCTTTGTCTATTCACATCCAGGGAATGGTGCCTTTCTCATTGCATTGATGAAGAGAAAGATGACAAATCTAATTTTTTGTTTAGTCTTGCTTCACTTGTCTTGCATATATATTGCGTTGTTTGTTTAATTTACAGTTCAAAAGTCTATGGATTAGCATCTAGGGTAGAAGAGTTTAATTGTTACCTAAGTGTGGATGAACCAAAATGTTCAGATGAGCCAATAGTTGTGTCGCCTCTGGATTTAGGACCACCTTTTGCCCCTATTGTAGGGGCCTTAACCCCAATAACCTGCTTTTTCCTTTTACCCACAACATGCTCCTTGCTTGGTGAATTATTTTTCTCTCCTATGTGGAGTGTGTTTTCTTTCACTGGAATTTGAAAACTATTATGAATAGGTTGAACACACTACATAAGATGGGCATGACGACTACCAAGCATATTACTCAATACTTTATTAATAGAATTGGGGGTACCTTGTGAACATATCATATTTGAATTTTGCAGATTGAGAGAATCACTTTTTCTTGGCTTTATTTTACCCCCTCTGTTTTAGTTTTCTTTGAAGACTTTGGCATGTCCTCATCTCCCTTGGTCATCAATTTCTCTGAGTGTGTTTTTGTTTTATCACCTGCTTTTGTTTTGCAAGTACCTAAATCTAATTCTTCTGAGGCCCTTTTCTCACTGACAGAAGAATTTTTTGTAGTAGTTTTGCCAACTACTAGTGAACTTGAAGAGAAAACTAATTTCACAACACAACTTTTTTCAGCTGAGAAACATGGAAACATGAGAAGACTTTGCAAATCTATTGTAGGAGAGGGCATATTGCTAAGTCTTAAACACCTTATCTTGTTAAGACGTTCTAGTGAATTCACTTGGATAGAAAGCAATAACTTCACCTTCATTCTACAGTTGCTTTTGTTTTTTTTGATTTTGACTTGCCATATTCTTTATCTGACAAGGAATCATAATCATCACTAGTATTAAATTCATCCAACACAGACTTTGTAGGTCGCAATGACATCTTTTTTGTTGCCATGCCTGAAAACCATGGAGAGCCCCGTTGATACTAGAATAGATGTATGCCTACTGCTCAAGAACACATTCCTTATTAATCATTGTTGCCTAAAAGAAACCAAATAGATAACAAAACATCAATGCACACAAAATTTCCTACTGAAATATAATCATAACTTAGCTAAGTAGTAAAAAAGATATTCTTAATTAATAAAATTTGCATTTAGAAATCTTGTTTCTTCATATTTAAAAAATAATGTACGTTGTACAACACTTTTGTCTATTTATCCAGACAATTATATCATAACATATGTCACATGGTAGCAATATATGGTACCTAAAGTAAAAAGAAAAAATTGCTCAAGAAAATAAATTTAGAAAAGAGATTTGAAAACTATATGTTTGCCATCAAAGCTTTAATTAGTTTCACAACAAACTAGTTGGAGTTAGAAAATCAAAATCAATCATAGAAAAAGAACAGGACAATGGCCAGAGTCTCTATTCATAAGTTACAACTAAAGCTAGAGTCACTATTGTCATTGTAGATAACTAAAATTTGGGCAGTGGTCTAACAATTAGAGTTGATCAGCAAGGAAGACTCATTAATACCATTATTTTTTTCCATGGTCTGTCATGTCTCTAGATCCAGATCAGATAGCTTGTTATTCTCAAGTTCTACCTTTCAAGTACTGATTTTTGGCTCACCCTTTACGACACAATTCCACCATTCCATTTGATTTTGTTTTGTCAAGAGAATTGACGGGACCTTCCCATCCTCTATTTTAAATGAATCAATAACCACCCATCAGTGATATAAAGAATAACAGGTACACAACAAAGGCTAAAGATGCGCTTGATGTATACCTATGTTCTAGATGGACGCATCTAACCTTACTGGTGCAAAGACCTCACCCTAACAAAAATAACATCCACGTAGGATTTACAAAACTTTTTTAAAACAAGATCCTAGTAAACCAATCAAAATATGAATATCCTTTTAATCAATGTAATCTCTGACTTAGAATACAAGTGGCCTAGAATTGAATTTTATATCAACCATGTGAAGTAACTGACATCCAGCGACTCATGAGAAATACAGACCATACATATTGGATTATTGAAATAGTTGATCTGATAAAACTCAAAATCAAACAGATGACTTATAGCTATGAAATGCAAATAATTGAATTACAACTAAGGCATGAGGTTGCCTTTCATCCCTGTTGTTAGATAACTCTTCTTACATCACATACAATGAAACTTTTTTCTGGTACTAGGTGGAAGTGGTATTGTAACATTAACCTCTAATAGAGTCTGTGTCCACAACTACTTCTCAAGATCCACTCCATTACTAGCATTTGGGGCAAGATAAGAATATGAAAAAACCATCAACAGGAAAATGAAATCTACATCCTTGTTAAAAAAGGGGAGGAAAAAAATAATACACAAATTGAAACAAACTATAGGACAACTCATTCATGCAACATGATTATCTTGTCATGAAGAATAAAAAATGAAATCAGGAGAAACATAATTTTAGCCACAGTTTGACAATCATTTCCTTTTTCATATTCTATAAGAAATTGATGAAAAAAATTAGCTAAAGTTTGTCAACATTAGGATTATAGTCAAACATAAAGAACCGTTCCAACAAAAATATAATTCTAAACATAAGTTCCTATACCATCAATAGGAAAATGAAATCTACATCCTCGTAAAAAAGGGAGGAAAAATATAATACACAAATTGAAGCAAAATGTAGGAAAACTCATTCTTGCAACACGATTATCTTGTCATGAACAATAAAAAATGAAATCAAGAGAAATGTAATTTTAACCACGGTTTGACAATCATTTCCTTTTGCATATTCTATGAGTAATTGATGAAAACAGTGAGCTAAAGCTTGCCAACATCAAGATTATAATCAAACATAAAGAATTGCTCCAACAGAAATATAATCCAAAACATAAGTGTCTATACATATAAGTATTTACTATTTATTGAGGACATTGTATTTATGGAAATATCGAAGTCAAACCTTTGAAATAACACAATTTATGGTACCACTGTCTTACCACTATATGTTGAGTATTTACTGAAATCCGTTCAGGAATTTCTTCAAAGTTCAAAAATTAACATGTAGCATAAAAAAAATGTCAGATCTGTAAAGGAGATAACCCAAAGTTGTAGAGTATATATCTCACATTTATATATCCTAATTTCCAGATATTGAAATGACACTTTTTAGCATACTATTATGAATTCAACCCAAACTGCTAGATGAAAAATATTGATGGTTATGCTAATATATAATTTTTATACATGCATTTACTTAAACAGATAGCTTGCAATCTCCAAACATATCTAGGGATTCACACAATACGTTGCATTTTTAGTGTTGGTGTGTGAACAATGTCATAACAATACTTCTAGCTATAAAACAAGAATTTCAAGCTTGTCTCTATTGTATGATATGACATTTGTCCTTCAAATAGAGTTATGAGACACAAAACCACTTTCACCCTTAAGATAAAATGTTGTTGTAAATGCATGGTGAACTCTCTTAGCACAAATATCCTCTTAGTATGGTATTGGATTCTTAGACTAGTGCTAGGTTTAAGGGTGCCAAACACTTTAGATTTTAACTATACTATATGGTGCAAGCTAGGCTTCAAGACAACATATTATTTAGGATTTTTCATGTTGGGAAACCTCCAAATCTATGTCCAGGAAAACTAAAGTTAAATGGAAACAATGAGTTTGGTTGAGGAAGAAATTACTAGTGCCTTGGATTTGTTGTATTAATGGATCTAGGGATTATTGAGGGAAAGAGAGAGGTTGTTATTAGGAATCCTAGAAAAATCCCAATCTTTCTTTTAAGCCCTGAAGATGTGGTTGACCCACTTACCAATCAAATTGAAACAATGTTTCATAATGGTTCCAACCTCATTGGATTTCATATGAACAGAATAGAAATTAGATACCATTAAAATTCAGTAGACTTAATAGCTTTCAATATTTCAAGAATAGTATGATTGCATGTTTCTATTGGATTATTTCATGTATGAGGGTATGGAACTAGCATTTATTCAAAAGAACCAAACCCTCTATGTACCTTGATGGTTGTAAATTTGTAGTATTGATTATTGAATTCCTCTATCATGACCCTAGTAAAAAAATGTAACATTAACTCAAGGTAGGCATCATCATGGATGTGTGACTCTGGTTTCATTGTGTTTGAGCCTGAGGTAGCCCCAAGCTTAAATAGGACCCTTTTCTAGTTGTGAATCTATTTTCGAGAAAGAAATCCTGAATTTAGGTCCCTCTGGATCCACATCCCCATCCTTTAAAGGCCCTTATCGATATTCTTCTTCTATTTGGGAGATAAAACCCTCTCATGGGAGTAAGGTGATTGAACCACATTAAAAGTGATGTTGGATGCAAACCTGCATATGGCCTATCCACTTTCTCACTCCCTCCTGTTGACACATAGCTTGGACTCAAGATTGACTTGGAAAATCCAAGGAGCAAGAGCGTGACTTAGACTTGGGAATACTCATGAAAGATTCAATATAAAACTCAACAAATGAAAAAATACTGACAATATGCTCAAATTTAAAAATGGTAAAACAATTCATTCCATGATAAATCCACTTCATAAACATAAGAATAAACAATAATGTAAATAATTAGTATTAAATAGACAAATGTGGAATTTTAGATTTACTTTGAGGTTTAGATACATTATCGTACAAAGTTCCAAAATTTATATGTAGAGTCCAAACACCATGGACCGTGAACTACAGTATGAATTGTGAAAGAAATTTGAACCAACTGTCCAACATATTAGCCTTTCAGGTCTTAATCAAATTCTTGTGAGTGCTTCGAATATTGATGTAAAAAGTGATTATATTATTATACAACTGTAACTATGATGAAGATCCTCCTCCACATGAAATCATATTTTTAGAGGATACTAATGAATTTTTATACTTGGTTCTTATCTCCAGGCTAACTATCACATCAAACTTGAAAAGCAATTTAAGACTCACCTAGTACTTGTAAGTGTGGTAAAATTGATCGAGTATCAGCAAACAGTAAAGACAGCTTCCTACAACCATCTGGCATTTTTTATTTTTCTTGCCTCCCTCTACAATCATCGGCTTTATGATGTTTGATGAAGAGTTTAATCGAGTTCCAACTCTTATTTTACTCGCTTCCCTGCCCATGCATAATTCATGTTTGTTCTTTATAATTGGCATTCATCTTTTTCCTTTCTGGTTCTTTGACAAAACTCAATCCATGTACGTTCTTGTAAAAGATAAACATGGAACCCTGATAAAACTTTCCACATAGACCAACCTATGCCCTCAAAAATTTCCTCCTTACAAGTTCTGCAACTTTATGACATACCTCCCAAGAGGTTATTTCTCTCTCAATATGTTTTACAAATGTCTTGAAGTCTCCTCCATGGAGGTGTTCAAACAAGCCGATGCCATTATCCTTATGAAGAAGGAAAATTTCAAGAACGAAAAAGCCTAATGGTCTAGATTCATGAAACCCTCTAAAATCTTAAAAAATAACTCCTACTATGTATCTGTCTCACCTTGTATCTCAAAAGAATCTCCCAAAGCATGAAAACATGAGTTCTATTCACAAAATGCACAAGGATGTTGTAATATATCAGTGAAGAAAAATGGAGGGTTTTAGTGTATTTACAATGTATAAGATCTATCTTTTCTGGAAAACATTTGGCATCGATTTTAGGATTTGGGAGTTTCTCTTCATCCTTTTTTCCACTTTAAAATTTATAATAATGGTTGATCATGGGATCCATAATTAATGAAAAAAAGCATTTTGATTTTGTAGAAAATGTCTACCAAAATCATGAAATGGCTAGAAAATATTTGTGAGGCATTTCTAGCCCATATTTCAGACTTTCCTCCCCAAAAACATTTGCCAACAATTTTTATTGTACATATATTGGACTATTAAAATGAACTTGTATCTTTAAATTAGTTTATTGGATGCCTTAAGATAGGATTTTTGTTTAAAATATCATTTGTTTTTTTAATGGCTGGTTTTTATTTCAACTTCTTTGTGTGTTTCCTTAATGATAAGCTTCCCATCTACCTTACTTCACTTACCAAGTCACAGATGTGATAGGAATAATCTTTTATGCCACTTGTTGTCAATCCAACTACTAATAAAATGGATAATTATAACACTAATGAAAGATAGAACACATTAACTCCAAGACACCATTACCCAAAAAAGAGATATCACAAACATAAGAAATAAAAGCCAGGTGTACCAAAGGAGTCTCTATTGAAGAAGAGGAAGAAGAATAATGTAACTCAAGTTTTACTCGATCCAAGGAGAACCAACATGAAGAATAGATTCCCACGGAGTTGAGTGGAGATGGGGTATCTCCTCCATCTTCTTCAAGAAATTCTCCAAAGAGTCCAGATTCCAAAATGAAATCCAATGGCAAGGCAAGCACTTTAAGATGTCAATTAGTTGAAGGAGAGAACAATTTTATGCCTACAAAAAACAGAGCCTCCACTATCCGCATACATTTGATATCTTGTGGTTTGATTGCTATGAAAGATCACAGTTTTGTTATGATTTCTCCCTCCAAGTCACAGGTTTCTTGTGTTGAATCTCAATCACAATTAGGTGTAGTTATTTCTAGGCCAACTGGTGTGAAGGGGGTTACAGATGGAAACCAGCTAGAATTCATGCTTGATGATCCACAATTTGCATAAATTCTACTTGAAGATAAAGAGAATTTTAGTGGTAGCATTGTTGAGACTAAAAATGAAAAAGAAGCTGAAGGAGGAGAACCCACTTTAAAGATATGTTCTTCCTATAGTGTAGACAGGAGCTCCAAGTCAGATTTCCGTGAGACATCAAATAAAAAGGAAAGTGGTGGAATTCAAGCCAAATGCATCCCCACAAATATCAAGCCTTTAAAGAAGCAATGACCCAGGAATAATGCCAAGAAGACTCCATCTAAAGGGTTAAAAGAGACCAACACACTCAGAAGGTTGTAAAATCACATTGCTACTAGCACGAAACATTAGATCATGGCATTAGTGCCAATAAAGGCTCAAACACACTTGCTGATAGAGGATCTAAAAGATCAAACTCATTCAAAGAAGAGCCAAAAATGATCAAGGGAGAATAAAGGTAGCCTTTAATAGACACTGTGACAGTTGAATCATAAGTAACGCGCAAGAATATGGAGGAGGCCACCCAACTAAAAATTGATCTAAGGTAGCATTTGCAAGAATACAGGACTTTTGAGATCACAACCAAAAGAGAGCAAAGGCCCAAGTATTCTAGATAGCCCATGCTATAAGTTCAAATTGCTAAACTTTATGTAGCAGATCTGTATTAGGGCAAGGTTAATGCCCAAAACTAACTCAACCCACTTCCTTAGAGTGACTTACAACTAAAATATCCATACCAAGAGAAAGGAGGATCACTACAGAGCTAAACAGTCTCCAAGAGGCAAATATTGCATGTGCATAGAATGATTCAATAAAGTTTCAACTACGAAAATAGAATAACCACTGGTGATAGGAGGGGTTTGAGATGCATAATTTGTGGCATGAGGAGGAAATCCTTTCTAACTTCCAAGAGACAATTTTATCTATTCTCATCCATAGTTTGACATGAAAAACAGAGGAAGAACATTAAAATCCAATGTGAACCTTGGGTAAAATGAAAGAGGAGAAGAAGAGAGCAAATGATTACATGCTCTTCTCACAATTTCAATATTTCCCAGAACAATATGTTAGTAAGGCCATTTACTAGCCACGAGTCTGATATGGGACATACTCTTTGATGAAATGAATCTTTGGTGAAATGGAGGACACATACAAGTAGAAGAAGATAATCAGTCTGACCATGAACCTTGATGACACATCAATCTTCTTCAGCTAAACATCCATCAATAAGCTTAAGAATAGAGCTCTAAAGGCCATATAGCTCATTAGATAAGAGTCCTTGTATCTAACTATGCAATCTTATGACTTATGTACAGGACCATTTTAGTAGGACAACATGAAACTTTGCCACCAAGCTAAGCGGGTAATTTTAAGATATAAATGCACTCCCTAACTTAAATCATCCAATAAGCTAAGTGTCATACAAGATGACATTATTTTTCTAAGAGTTCAGAATCCAAATACATCCTTTTTCTATTTTTCATCACAAATGGATGGCCTTTATTGTGATTTTTTCATCAGGAATGGATGGCTTTCATTGTGATTTCTACAAGGCTATGTTGGAAATAATATAGGATGATTTCTATTGTTTGACAGCCGAATAATTCTCTTCTAGAAGGCTATATAAATCTCTTAGTTAAGGCTTTAGTAAATTCATTACCAACAATGTAGCTAGGGGCACCATTAGAGGTTGGAGGCTCATTACTTCCCTTGGTGTCTCATACAAGATCATGGCTAAAGAAATGGTTTTGCAAATACACTCAATTTCATGGAAGGTAGTTCAACAAGAGAAGATAGGATTTGTATATGGTCTAATTATTGTAGACACGTCATCTAGAATTGAGAGGCTTTGGAATGGGCCCAAGACAGTGGCTAGCAGCCTTGTTTTCTGCAGATTGGAGCTTCATCACAGACATGTTGGTTTTTCTTGGCCTTTGGACTGCGATATGTGACCATGTTGAACACACTACTCTCTAATGCCTAAGCATTTCTCCTTTTTAATAACTCATTATCCCCTCTGGGGCAAAGATTCCCACAACTCAGACTTATGTTTGACCCAAGGTAATTGTGAGGTATCTAGGCATTTCATTTGAGGTGGGTCTTTCTCTAGTGGCTATCCAAGATTGGTGTACCGTGTCTTCAATAATTTCAGAGTAAGCCTTCATAAGGACCTCACGTTAGATGGGAAGTTGACAAGGGTTGTGTTGATGGTTGTTACACAAAAATATCATCACCATGATTATTTGCAGTCAGTATGGGTCTATCATCACCTATACTAGCCTCCGAAGCAAGTCTCAGACCTTAGCTCTTCATGTCAAGCTTTGCAAAAGAGAGAAAGACTTTGAAAATCAATATTACTCTGGTTCCACACTTTCTCCTACTTTTACCTGCGGACCTGCACCCTTTGTTCATAATACCTGCATATCTACACGCTCTTTCTGTAAAGGGGTGGGTGTGTACCCCTATGAAAGTAAAAAAGGTGCAAGTTTATCCTAAAAAACTCACTTTTGGGTAAATTCTAGATGTCTCTAGAAGGATTTTGACGTGGATTGTTCGCTCCAAGGTGGTTCATGCATCCCACAAGAGAAGGAACTAATCCCTTGATAGGAAGAGCTATCCCTTTGAAGGAGGGCTTTATCCCTTTGAAGGAGGACCTAGTAACTTCCCTCCATTGTACTATAAATTAAGGCATTGAGTCAGTTGCTAGAGAGGTTAGAAGTTGAACATTTTGAGGGTAAATGCTGATGGAATTGGGACTTCCTAGTTAAACTTGAGAGGAGAGATCACATACCTTTTGGTTTCATTGGGAAGTGAGTGAAGCTTGTCAAAGTAGAGGAGACTTCTTGTCGGACCCTGGGAGGAGATTGTACAGCATCAAGGCACAGGTTGTAAAGTTCTTCTTCATTTGAATTAATACAATCATATTCATTTTTCTCAACAAATTGTCTTATGGTTTGTTTCATAATCTCCTTGATCATTA
>APFE031110377.1:0-10904 GCA_000404065.3 Pinus taeda | reverse complement strand
CACTATTCTACCATAAATTAGTCAAATTATCATGACGACAAAAATATACAACTAGGGAAAACACATTGGTGACATGCTGAATATGAACCGTTATGAATGTGAAAATTTTAATAAGTCCATTTGGTTCCCTTATTTAGTAATTTGGATAGACATGAAACAAACTTCACTAGTTGCTCCTCTAGAAATATTTAAAAATCTTCCAATAGATGGAGAGTACCTCAACACATACAAAAAAAATTTCCTCCCTCATCGGAGATTCAATTGTCGCTACTAATAATTGAAGTTTGGTATGTTGACTCTTTAGATGTAGACTGGAAAGATATTCTGTATCAACCTACAATTGACCAAATGTATATACGATCAGTTAATAATCTAACATAATACAATTCCACCACAAGCTCAAGAAAAACAAGGGGATATACTTTTAATCCTTCTAGATTCTGAACAAGAAGAAGAAAGGGAAGCATAGTTAGACACAACCATTTAAATTTGACCTCATAGTACCTGCGACATAATATCATAAGAATATTGCAAGTGAAGACTCACGAAGTTGGAAAACAACAGGGACATAACCATATAGAATAAATGGGAATGAAATCTTTCTAGGTATTCAACTATAAGACCCACAATAACAATAGAATATACCCTCAATCACATGAAATATTTTTGAGGATACCCTATAAAGGGTAGAAAAGAAAAGAAGTCTAGAGAATTAGAACAATTTCTAGAATAATCTATTGGGTCTGACATCTTGCGGTTTCTTGGACATGGAAAATATGTATCCATTGAAGGATGACTATAGAAAACGATGGTAGTTCAGCAAACACAGGAACATAAAAAATCGACTCTAGACAAACTCAACATAGAAGGAATCTCATCATAGGTAGAGGATGAAGGATAGTCGACTAAACACAACACGAATAAAAATATCTTCAATATCGACTTGACTTTTGATTCACCCCATGTTACTACGATAACAATTATAGAAGAAAATGATGATCAAGATAACACCCAATCCAAGCAAATTGATAGTGACAAAGTTTCATCCAAGCATTCTAGGTTTGATGACACATTAAGTTGGATAGTAACAATATTAAGCTATAAAGAGAAAAACATGAAATGGGGATTTGGTTGGAATGTTATAACTAGGAAATAGAACAACATAATATAAACATTTCAATAAGAATTAATGATCCACCTTTTGCAGTCCAACAATTAGTACATAAGATGGTAATTATGCTAATCGTAATAGTTATAAGTTAATTCTTAGGTTGATGGAATATATTTAAACCCCATGGAATATGTTTGAACATTCATAGTAATATTGACATATTTCACTGCTAAAATTTTCCACTAAGATTTTTTGTTGTTTTTGAAATATGCATGCAAGTTTATTTATTTTTATAAAAAACCAAAATATAATTTGTCATAAAATTATAATTTAGTTAATTTATATTGTTTTTTAAGCTATGAAATGTGATAGGAATAATAGGGTACCCATTTTGATGGTTATCATGGATTGAATTTTATTTTCACTTCCATCCATTTGATTTATATGGCTTCCCTTGTTTGTCTTAATTTTATCTTAATATTTCCTTTTAAATTCAATTGGAAATAAATTACAATAGATATTCCTATAATTATGCTCAATAGTAAGAATAAATCTTCCATAGTTATAATCTAATTATTAGGTTGATCGTAGATATTTAAACCCCGTGGAATATGTTAGAATATTAATTGTAATATTGACATATCAATGATATGATTTCTACCAAAATTATGTAAACCCTGTGGAATATGTCAGAATATTCATTGTAATATTGACATCAGAATAACATTTCGACCAAAATTAGGTATTACTCTATTAATTTAATTAATCTCAATTAAATAATTTAAGGAAAATGGCATCGATCAAACACAATCATATTGGAATGTGGTAAGTTTTTATTAAGCCATGTAATGTTAAGAAGACATGTTTTCCAATAAAGGATTTCCAATAATATAGTGGGGTGAACTAATGGATAAACATTATTTATATAATAACTCCAATAATAATAAACATATAGTTAACTTTTAGAAATTTTTAAATCTCGTTAATGCAATATGTATAATGTGGTTAGTGTTTTGATTCTTATCATAGATTGATGGCTATAGAAATTTTTCAATCCATTTGATTATATGGTCACAATAGTTATAACAAAAGCAATAAATCATTTTATAGTCAAAATATTCTATATATAGTATATTTTAAATTAATTTGGAAAGATTTTTTTATTAAATTCAGAAGGATGGAGATCATAATTACATTTTAAATAAGTCTTAACCTTCTATTAATGAGTAATATTAAAAATATTAATTATTAATTATTGAATCTCTAGCATCAACCTATTTATTATTGATAGTTAAATTAGAATTATAGAAATCCTATCAAGGGATACACACTATCAACATAACAAAATTAAAGAATCATCAATATGATTTCACAGATTTATTTATATGCATTTCAGATTTGTAAATTATGCATTCCCATTTTTCTAATCACTAATATTTATATTTATATAGATAAACATATATATTTGTAATATGATTTCTTTTAATATTTTTTTTGTTTTGTTTTTGTTTTCATTTTTCTACTCAATTCTAAGTTAAATGTTGAGGTTTTGTTTTGAAATGTAAGGTGTTGTTGAGTTCAATGCAATGGCTTCATTGATTTTCACTTACATGTACAGTATATGAGATATTTTTCTATTAAAATTATGCAAATCTCAAATGCATTCACATTTATTTATATAGGAATGGAATTTAAAGGATACAAACCAAAACATAGTGACACCATTATACACATATTAATGTTTCTCTAACCTCATTATTCACAAAAATCCCCCTTTGAATGGGTGTGAGATATGAAAAACACCTTCCACGTGATTTCGAAGAGAATCATATTACAATGTAAAAATATATTTTTTGATGGTTATTCACAAATTAATAAATATATTTTAGGAAAAACATTAAAGTATATGGAAATCTAATAGAATAGGTATACACTCAATCCGAAAGATAATACTTTTCATTAAGAAGGAGATAATTGTTCAACAATACACATTGTTTAGGATAGGTAACACCTACATCACCTCCTATTGCAACTATTCTACTAAAAATGTTCATAATTTTATAAACTCCGTAGTTCTCCTTTTGATCAAAAGAAGCCATGAAGGTGAAATAAACTTGGACATGCATAAAAAACTTTAATGGAATAAAAGAAGCATCCATTTTTCCTTTCACTAAATTGTAATATAACTACATTTATGCATCCTAAATTGTATTTCATCATTTCAAAGAATAAATATCATGAAATGTACACACCCTTCACATTGAGGATTTTCATTGTTACTATGTGACAGAGGATCCCAACATGCAAACATTAAATGACCCACAAATTTATTCGTTGTTAGTTATTCCCCACATGTTAGTTTTATTCAACAATGTCTGAAGTTATTCTTCTTTGTTACTCACTTCATTCTTTTATATATTTTCCACAATTGCACCATGTTTTTTCTTTCTTCTCGAAGGGTTCTATCTAGTAGCAAAAATTTCAAGGATGGAAATTTATTTTAAAGCTTATAAACCTTGTCTAACATTAGTACCCCATAATATGCATAATAAAAGTGTTTAATGTTATTTTCGTAAAAATATTGAGAGTTCTAATGATTTTGAAGTTAAAATAGTTTTAAAGTATAAACATTCAGAAAATAAACTAAAAAAATGTCAAAAGTGACAACTATGCTTATTTTTTATTTTGAAAAACCATGGAATATTAACCCACTCTAAATATTGCCCCAAAATTTTTTGTCTACTACGTGAAAAATTACTGGGCTTATTTACATTGAAACATTGTTTATTCTACCGAGAGCTCATAGAGTATTCATCAATATCATCTCATTTTTTGCTCTACTTAGTCATGCCCCTTCCTCTTCAAGGGTGATTTAATTCCCAAATAATGAGAACTAAACACGATTCTTTTGTTATACCTAACTACTTTAAGCATTAAATATGTTAATTGAGTATCCTATTAAATATATGTGGGATTTTCCACTTCCTTATTTGTATGGGTCTTTATCTATGCATAATCATTTCTAACTTCTTCTTTGTCTCATATAATTGTTTGGATAACTTTCTCCTTGTTGACATTCGCTAGGAGTATAAGAAATCTATTGTTCCTTATTCACATTTGCTAGCAAGGCCTGTTTATTCATGTAGAAAAGTTGGAAATATATATTTTAATTTGTGTGGTCTTATGCACTTTCCTTATGCATATGAAAATAAATGTATGAAGAATTGTATTTATGATTACATTGGAATGTTTTAGGCATACTTTTAGGTCCCTATACTACTAGTGTAACCCCTTTTTGCTATTAATACAACCACCTTATTATATTTTAATGCCCATGTAGTCCCATATTTTTATTATTGTGCCCCATAGAAACCCATTATTATTATTATTATTGTGCTCTTACATTAATATTGTTATGTAAGATCTAATTATATCATGACCCCTTAGACTCTTATATAAAGAAAGGACGTCTTGTCAATTGTATCATCAAAGAAATTTTCATGTGTAATGTAAAGGAGGTTTCCCCCTCAAAGAGGCTTATTTCTAAGGTGTTGATCTATCTTTTATGTCTTTTTGTGGGTTGGTTTCATAACATGTATTTATTGATAAGTAAATGTCAAGCTTTCAAAACTTTTAAGGAATTTCAAGTATGGATTGGATATGAAGCATAATCACATATTGGCTCTCTTCATACTGTTAATGGAATATAATGTACTCTAATGAATATGGAAAAATATCTACAAGCATGGGATTCAACATCATAGCATAGTTGCATAGAATTCTCAAAAAAAAAATGTAGTTGAAAGAATGAACATTACTACAATCAATATAGTTTGCTCAATGAGGATTTTCAAAAATTGAACACTGATGTGTTGGGATGATGTGATTCTATGTGCAATGTATGTGTAAAACTTACGTCCATCTCACGCTCTTAGAAAAATACTCCTTGTAAAATGTGGTATGGATGAAATCCTTTGGTAATCCATCACAAGGTCTTTGGTTCCTCTACATTCATTTATGTTTTTTATAGTATAGCCATTATTGCATATTTGGTATATTATTGTATGTTTTTACTTCTAACTTTGTGGTTTTGATGTATCAGACATTGGTTATGCTTCCCTCAAAGGATCTCAACATAATTTCTATTTTTCTCAATGGTTTCAAAATGAACTAAACTTAATACATGGAATTCCTTCCAATATTTTACAATCTTTCTTGAATTTTCACTCTATGATTAAAATGTAACTCAATTCTCATCTCGATATAATTTTTCTTTGTACAAACATATATGTACAATACTAATGTTATTCCCTTAACAACAAAGTATCGGGTTGAAGGATGTCATCTATATTACTAAGGTTAGACTCTACTTATGTAAAAACCCTCTATAACATTATTTGCTTCATTAATTTAGAGTTATTCCAATCCAAACAAAGGAATTCCTTTCTTGCATGTGTTGGTTAATCTATGACCAACTTGGGTTATCTTGTGACATTGTTTCAGGGTAAAAATTCATGCACGCTTTTTCACCTATGCTTTGGCCTTCAAATACTTATCCAATGCTTCCTCTTTACAGGGTTTCAATGTTGGTTGCAATTTTTGCTTGATGCTCGCTGCAAGGAAATTTGATTTTGTTTGAGTGTAAATAATACTGTTATCTAGCTAGGGATTTTCCCAAAAGGCTCGACAGTTGAATCAATGCATGTATATCAATTTCAATTCAAGGGATTTACCCTGTATTTTTTAGTGAGAATATTTAATTATGAGAAAATAGCTTTGCCGTCTTATAGCCCCAACAATGTAAATCTTTCTTTTTATTCATAAGAAAAATTTATACAATCCATTTACTTGTTACTATGTGTAATGAAGTGATTCCATCAAAAGTTTAAAATACTATATTATTTGTTCTATTTATATTCTATGGGTACACATTAGATATTCACGTCAACTCTATATATTTTGTTTCTGAATAATGATTGTATATAATTTACTATTACTATCATTTTCATTGAAGAAGAGCATATGAGAATTAGGCAAGAGGCACGTTGAACCCTTGTCAAGGGAGTTTGAGAAGGTTGTCCTTTAGGCCCTAATATTTCTTTACCCAAGGTTGCTTGTTCCATGCCCAATTGATATGATTCTAGTGCTTTGACCTATAGCAAGCTAAACTAGGTATAAATTTACTCTTCTAGAGCTTAAATTATGTATAAATTTATTTTTCTTACCTGTAATAGTTCTTCTATGTAGTAGCTGACAACAAACTATATTTTTACAGGTGAATAAGGGTTATTGTGCATGTTTTGTATATTTATCCATTCAAGCAAGCTTCTTTAATTAATTACATAATATCCTTTTTCATCTTTGCACACATTCAAATGTATTATTTTTTGTGCACGCTTATATATTTATCCATCCAAACAAGCTTATTTAATTTATAATATAATATCCTCTTGCATCTTTGCACACATTCAAGTGTATTATTTTTTAGAATATACTTATCTAATATTTTCTTGATGGAAATAGATCGGAGGCTATTGCATTCCTCCAACCAAGAACTATGCTTCCATGTACCTTCCCCAAAGCTCTAACTCCTACTTCCCAGGAGAACAAATAGTAGTCATTTTCCAATTTACATTTCCTTGACCCTTAGCAACATCTTGCTACTTTTGGCGTATGAATAAAATAATTATTTCCGAATATACCTTTATATTTTATCCAACTCCTTTTATCTCCAACAATCATTTTAATTTTCATACACGAAACTTTTTATTGAATCATGTGTTTTCTTGGTAGTCTGCAAAACCGACAATTCAACTCTAGCAAAAAGGAGGATTTTTTTGAACTTTTTATCTTTCCTCTTCTTGGGCGTAACATTGAATAGTGTTGGTTACAAAAAAAAATACATTTTCATTCATGATGTCATGGTCATTTACCAAAATAAGTGAAATTTTATTAAATTGACCATAGATAAGCTATGCAAGCATTCAATTCATTTGAAGTGTAATTCTTGCATTGGATACTATGCATTCTTAAAATCATAATATAATTTATTTCTATCAAGTTATTCTAATAAAAGTTTTTTTATGTTCAGGAATTTATATACATACAAACACAAAGAAACAAACCAATAAATTACATAAAATAAAAACACAAACAGCTAAAATTTTACCATCACAAAACAACGATTTGTTACTAATTAACAATATATATTGGTTAAAAATAGTTCTCAAAGATGCATTGAATAGTGATACCTACAAAAAATCCATAACCATTCATGATGTTATGGTCATTTGAAAAAATAAATGAAATTTTGTTAAACTAATTGCTAATTTGAACATGTATAGTTTAATACACATTCAATTAATTGAGACTATAATTCTTCCATATTATATTCTATGTGTGTAAATCATCATAGGGGTGATTTGTATCAAGTCAATAGAAAATTTGGGCAATGGACTTCCATATGGGATATTCTAATGAAATACTTTTTTGTGTTCTAAAATTATACACATAACAGGAGCATGAAGAAACAAACACATACATTTCATAAAATAGAAACACAAACATTTAAATTTTATCATCACAAAACATCAACCTGTAACTAACTATTAAAAACATAGTAATTAAAAACACTTATAAAAATATTGTGCATTGGATAGTGGTGCTTATAAAAATTCGAATTCATTAATGATGTTGAAAAAACAAGATTTTATCAAATTAAACAACAATTTAAAGATTAATAAGTTAATTCACACATTCTACTCATTCTAAAAGTAATTTTTGTATATGACATTAAATATGTGTAAAAATATTATACCCAAACAAACAATCATAGGCAAACAAAATCACAACAAAAATACATAGCATAAATTAAAACCACATACATTTAAAATTCTATCGTCAGAAAACATTCATTTGTAAATTAATTTTTAAATTTTATGTTTATTTTGTTGAATATATTTTTAATTTTACATCGAATGATTGTGGTTAAAAGAATATGCATGCTCATAGTCACCTATGATGTTCTGATTATTTGTATTTTTTAAAAGTATATATTGATTAAAAAAATAATGAAAACTTGTGATTTTCAAACATACAAAAGCTAGTGATGATTCTTACAAGGAAAATCCATAGTCATTATTACTTGTGGTATTGTCATGGTCATTTGTATCTATAAAATTTATTGACTAAACATATTTGTGAAATTTTGTTTTTATACTAAATAGATTTAACAAGGTATAAACTTCACCCATTGTGTACCATAAAAAATTAATTAATTAATACACTAATTATGAACTTGCAGTCATTAAATAAAATAAAAAATTGATTAAAATGTAATTTAAGAATATATTATTTAAAAAATCAAATTAAAGATTGAAAGGGGAACTATGTCAAGAGGATGAGCTTGGTGTGATGGCTAGGGTTTCTCAGTTTTTTCTCTTTCCTTATGTGGTTGGGTTTCTTCAAACATCAAATCCACCTTCTATGTCATCACTAGGGAATGATCTCACTTCTCACGGGTTTGATAATGGAGTTTTTGAATGGATTTAATACTGGTTTCAGTCTCCCGTGTGAGGATGGAGATTCATAGGCTAGGCTATCGGTAGTATCATTCACCATATTGTCAATGTAGAGTATCTTCTCACCCTGTACGTACACAATGGCATAGATGGAAGTGAAGGAAGTCACATTCATGATTTGGGAATGGACTTGTGTAGGATTAAAGCGAGTATGGAGCAGAAATATTATAACTTCATTCATGAGTTGGGAATGAACTTGTGTAGGATTAAGGCAAGTATGGAGAAGAAATATTATAACTTAAGCAATGTCTTTTGGTAGAAATCACATAAGAGAAAGTTTTGGCCAAATTTTGTCTACGAAAGTGAATGTTCCACCTCAAACACATCTGGATATGTCTGTAGGTTTGTTGTTAAAGATCCTAGATCTGGATATTCCCAATCCCCTACGTACATTAGGTTGTTGAAATGGAGGAGTAGTGTTATATATGGAGAGTCTACTTCACATTTTCCATATCATAATTTTCCTCCATCAAAGTGGGTGAGTTCAGTGATTTGGCCATCACTTATGAAACTAATACTACCATATAAATCCCTCTCCCTCTTTTCATCTCCACACTTATTCTTTGATTTGGCTGAAGATCTGTATGACTGTAAAGTATGGGCACTTGATCTGGTAGCCTTCCATTTTTTTTATCAAATCCCCACATGGAAAATCAATATTATTTTGGGTTCGGGACACAGAGAACGTCAAAAATTTAAAGCACAATATCATGCACACTCTCGGTATCACAATGCTCCTACAAAGTCTGATGTTGAGAGCAAAATCCATGTAGGAAGATGTGATGTTACAAGATTATAACATCCTTCCATCGTCCACCATCATATTAAACTTAAGGCTTCGAGGAGGATCACCTCGACCAAGAAATTCAAAGGGCACACATGGAATGTCTGGATCTAGTATTCACAAAGGAACGTAATCGAATCAAGGGTAACAAAATGGAGTCTTTTAGTTCATAGATATCCTCAAATCCAAATTTGTTCCCTCAACAACGCTAGATTAGAAACACAATATACCCAACCCCTTCATAGTGGAACAACTGAATCAAATCCAAGTAATGACTATAAATCTACCATAAACTAATGATTTTTGAACACAATATGAATCTCAAGTAGTATCATGCAGACTCAATAGTTTTTGGCCAAAACCAGTGGATCGTTTCCATTGGATATTCACAAACTAGACAATAAATTGTGAGATTCACCTTTGCTCCAGGGGCTTTTTCATAGCAAAATTTACATCATGAGAGGATTGTGAATCTATATTGCAAGAGGATCCATGGTTTTGGGGCTCTGCGGGACTTTTTGTCACCCCTTGGTTCCCAGATTTCAACGCCAATATAATGGTAGTATCTTGAATGTCAGTTTGGGTTAGATTGCATAATGTACCCTATATTTTTGGCTCCATAAAGTAATAGAAGCTGTTGGGAACATATTGGGGTGATATATAAAGAAAGATACCCAAATATTTAATTAATAAATCTACACAATCACCATAATTTATGTGGAGGTAGAATTAAACAAAGGATTGTTGGATCATATTTTGTTGACACACAACAAGAAATGCAGGACACAGTTCCTAGATTTTTGGAACACAACATTTAGATGTCGAATAAGCCGAAAAATGGGACATCCACAAAATTCATGTCCTGATGCCAAGAAAGTGCCTCAAAGGAAGAAGAAAACAAGAAAGAAACTGAAGGGATGGAAATTTCCACATAATTATCTTGATGAAGAAGAGGATTATGAAGAAGTGGATCCTCCTACCAATGAAGAAGACAAAAATACACAAGAAAATGTAGAAAAGGGGAGCCCTAATCATCAAGTTTTAGGAACTCCACCAAACACATCGAGGCAGGAGATGGGATTCACTATAGAAATGAAGACAAGGGACTCAAAATTTCATCATGTATCTAAAAGTTCAAATTCAGATAAGGAAAATCCAAGAATGAATGAAGGGACCCAACTAGAACTTGTAATGGCCACTCCTTCATGGGAAGAATGGACAATGGTTAAAAAGAAGAAATGGAGAAAAGGGTAACGTGCTTACCACCATTTTGGAGTCGTATTTTTGGTCTCTGTGATCACCATTTTTTATTGGCACCATTTAATGCATTATCAACATCTACAACATGTAATTTTGTTGTCATTATAAAATTATCGTTTTTCGTAAGGAAAAAAGAATATATTAATTATAAATAATTATAAAAGAATCT
>APFE031110373.1:0-11600 GCA_000404065.3 Pinus taeda | reverse complement strand
TTGGTTGTGTACCTAGATGATTTGACGGTGTTTTCCAAATCTGATGAAGAACACATGTACCATCTAAAAACTGTCTTTCAAAAGTGCAGAAAATATGGCCTATCACTGAATCCGAAAAAGAGATTGTTCACCATGGAGGAAGGCAAACTACTCGAGCACATTATCTCAAAATATGGCATTCGTATTGACCCAGCAAGTGTACAAGCAATTCAACAAATTGATCTACCCCGGAATAAGAAAGAGATTCAATCTTTCAATGGTAAAATGATTTTTCTACGGCGCTTTGTACCTAATCTTTGTGAGCACCTAAGAGAGATTACAAACATGCTTAAGAAGGAAAGCCAAGTGAAATGGATGGAGGAGGCTGTAAAATCTTTCAATTTAGTCAAATTGGCTCTTTCTTCAGCTCTAGTTCTAGTCAACCCGGACTACACTCAGGATTTTATATTGTTTTCATTCGCTTCGGAGCATACTATGGCAACTGTGTTATTACAGAAAAGAGATGATCACGAAAGACCCATTGCATTCTTCAACAGAGGTATAAGAGATGCAACCTTAAAATACAACATCATTGAGAAGCAAGCCCTTGCACTTGTGAAAGCGTTGAAATATTTTCGGGTATATATTCTACATTCTCATATTTTGGCCTATGTTCCTAACGCTGCTGTCAAAGATGTTTTAGTGCAGACCGATCTAGAAGGAAGACGAGGAAAGAGGATTGCAGCTTTGTTGGAATATGATGTGGAAATAAAGCCCACAAAGCTGGTTAAAGGACAGGGATTGGCAAAGTTAATGACCGAGTCAAACTTGCACGCCTTAGACATAAATATGATCACTGCTATGTCCGATGAGAATGAGGAAGGATCATCAATTCAGGTATCTGAAATGTTTGCTCTTTCTCCGTGGTATTCAGATATCATATATGTGCTTAAAAATTTGTCACCACCGCCTGGCATGACTAGAAACAAAGCGAGAACACTCAAATTGAAGGCTGCCAAGTTTTGCATTCTAAATTCTGCACTTTATTGGAAAGACATCGGTGGCATTTTGTTAAATTTCTTGGTGGAAAAGGAAGCAGAGAAGGTCATGGAGGATTTCCACGGAGGAGAATGTGGTGGTCACCTTTTTTGGAAATCAACAGCAAATAAAATTCTGAGAGCGGGATACTACTGGCCGACATTGTTTGCTGATGTATATAAGATGGTCAAGAGCTGTCATAAGTGTCAGATTTTCGAAAGAAGGCAGAAGTTACAGCCTTTGCCACTTAAGCCCATTGAGGTGAGTGCCCCTTTTCAGGAATGGGGGTTGGATTTCATTGGTGAAATTCATCCCGCTTCTTCTGGTCAGCATAGATGGATCCTCACAGCGACAGATTATTTCACAAAATGGATCGAGGCAATTCCCACCAGACAAGCTACAGATGTGGTAATTATTTCATTCCTTGAAAATAACATCTTGTCTCGCTTTACCCGGATGCGGGTGTCAATTTGTGAATAAATTTGACATGTTCCAGCCACGCACAGAGGACAGCGGGCCACGACACAGGCATATGGCGATTGCAGTTAATGGGCTAGCTTCTACCCCAAGGACATTCAATGCTCTTCAATGCGTTTCAATGCGGCCTCGGTCCCAAGGGATAGCAGAAGGAATTTACAGTATGGAGGAAACATTCTATGATGTCAGTTTGCATTTGCAGGAGTGGAATTGGGGATCGGAGACGGAAAGGCGCGCCGAACAGATAAGGAAAGAGGAGGGAGGCTTTGGTGGCAGCAAGCCTTCCCTCAAGACTGAACTCTATAAAGTTCAGGCATTCAACTTTCGACATTTACGGAAGGCCTCGAATAGGTCTAAGCTAAGGTCGAGTTCAGTTGGAGTGTTGCAGTGCGGAAGTGGGAATCTTTTGGCCGTCGAGCTCTCTCTCCGCAATTCCGAGGGGGACAGCGAAATCCTGGAGGCTCTGCTCACTCTTCAGGTGGCATCAGAACACCCTGTTCATCTCATGGCTCCTCGTACGCATGCAACTCCTCGCCGTGGGCGCAACTATGGGCAGAGGGGAAGCTCAGGAGGCAGGGGCAATTACAGCCCAAGATGCATTTCTCCCCTTTCCTGCGCGTCGCCCCCTTCTTTTGAGTCGGAAGACTCCGGATTCGCCATTAGCAACTCTGTGTAGTCGGCGAAATTCCAATTCAAGCGAAGGACCAATAAGCCCATTGTCACGGCTCTGGTTACAGTGATTTTTTCTGAAGAGGATGAGGAGGAGGGAAGCTAGAAGGCAGAAACCGAGGAAAAGACGCCTCCCTCCTCGGACAACTCAGCGCAGAAGAAGGATTTGGAAGATAGCTCATATAGCCCTGCATCCCAGAGCAGGCTAGAAGAAGAAAGCACCTTTGGGTACTCTGAGGAGCAGGCAGAGGCGTTAAGGGAAATTGGTAGTTTGAAAGGCAAGGAACCTATGGAAATATCTCAGCCAACCACGGAAGATCAGCCAAAAATACAAGTCAGCAAGCAGGCTTTACCTCAGAGTCATGCCCTGGACAAGGAACCTGACACTTCCTTTGCCAATATCCTGTACCTCAAGTTACCACCAGGAATCGAAAGGATTGAAGATATCCCGGATGGGATGGAGGTTACATGGGAGCGAGATCCGGATAAAGAAGCTGAGCACAGTCAAAAGAATCTCAAGTAATGTTCGTCGTTATGGGGTTAAGCCTTTGGCTCCGGGTGTAAGGAGTTTTTTACTGTTTTGCTATGTCTCTGCGTTGTTTAGATTATGTGCTTATGGTTCGGCTTCATCCGTTGAGCGACAACGGCATCATGTATCGAGGTTGGCAGCACTCTCCGAAATGCTGCACACAGTCTCTGTTTCTTTTGATATGTTTTGTACTCTTGGAGAATTCCAAGTTTGTTATGATTGCTCTCTCTACTTTAAAAACTCTTACTGCAGGTGTCATTTTGTCTTCTGTCACTTACAAGCAGAGGAACAGGGTTTCTATGAACAGCTTTGAAAGAGAGTTGCCCATTCACTCTCAGAGGTTAAAACCTCTTTTAAATATTTTTTCAGTTTATTTAATATATTAGTTTAGTCTTTGCCCAAAAAAAAAAAAAAAAAAAAAAAAAAAAAAAAAAAAAACATCTTGTCTCGCTTTGGTTGCCCGAATACGTTAATCACTGATAACGCAGCAGCTTTCAAATAAAAAAGGATGATAGAATTTTGTCATAAATATCACATCATTTTGGGTCACTCAACTGTCTATCATCCGCAAGGCAATGTATTGGCGAAGTCTACGAATAAATCATTGGTCAACATCATCAAGAAGCTGCTGGAAATATACAAGAAGAGTTGGCATAAGAGGTTGGTCAATGCACTTTGGGCAGACCGGGTTAGTCAGAAGAAATCCATTGGTACGTCACCTTTTGAGCTTGTTTATGGAGTTGATACAGTGTTTCCTACCTCTCTCGCAGCCCCGATAGTCAAACTTCTTCAGGAGGCCGACAGTGAAGACGATCCTATGCAAAGAAGGTTGAATCAGATGGTCCACTTGCAACAGACCAGAGAAGAAGTCTGCCACAACACGTCCAAGTTGCAGGAGAAGATTAAGAAAATTTATGAAAGAAAAGCAAAGGCGGACAAGTTTCAGTTGGATGATGTGGTGCTGAAGTGGGATGCAAGGAATGAGGAAAAGGGTAAGCACAGAAAGTTTGAGAATCTCTGGAAAGGTCCCTTCAAGATTGCAGCATATTGGGGTCAGAATGCCTTTCTTCTGAAGGAAATGAACGGGGAAGATTGTCGAGGAGGGCTGATCAATGGTCGGCTGCTCAAACGGTACCATTTCTAAGTTATTGACGCTGCTTCCACTGTCACTGTAAATACCATTTTATTTCAGTTTGGTTAGAGTTTGTCAAGTTAGTCTTCAAGTCATTTCAATATCAAATTTGAGTCCTTTTTGGTCATTTTAGTTTCATAAATGAGTCAGAGTCTTGTGTCATCTGTTGAAATAATCACTCCATAACCCAATGAATGAAGGCACTATCTAGCTCTTCCAGAGATCTGCTGTTCTTGGCACCTCCAAGGAGCTACCATCCCCCATTGGAGACAATGTTAGAGTCGGTCTTGTCAGTCCTCTGTCAGAGATCAAAACTCTTTTTGCTTTTCATTTTTAGGAGTCCCACTCCATTCACTCAGCTGCATTCCGCTAGGGGGCATGCCCTAATCTGACGGAAAAGGTCATGCTAGTCATTTCCCCTCATGTCTGGCACTTGCTGGCTTAGGTCTTTTGTCAATGTTCACTAAAGTCCATGACAGTTAATGTTCGATCTTTTAATAGACAAGAGTCATTTTCAGTCATTAGGTCTAGGGATTAGTCAATTTGGTCTTCAACCATGTCCAATAAAGCCATGCAGACCAAAGGGAGGCCCTTACAAAGTTGTGATTCAAATATTTTCATCGTCATGTTGACAGATTACAACTGTTCTTCAAAAATCTATTTTGAAGAAAAGTCAAACAGTGTGTCATTTGTGATAAATTTCCAAAAAAAGTCTCCAGTTGATCTCTTCAGGTGCAGTCATGGTTTCCTTGGCCAAATTCCATGTCATGCGACCCTGGCACAAAGTGCCAAAAATTTCATCATTTTAGCTAAAAATTCAAAGGGAAAAGTGAAATACAAAGTTGCTTTAAATCAGAGAAAAAGTGCCAAAACAAGACATTAGCAAAGTGGGTTTTGAAGAAGAAAAAATTAAACCCATGACTCCAAATGCCTTTATATACAACTTTCCACAAGTAACAAAATCATTGTGCACACCAAAGCTATAGAGAAACATAGCAAAGTGATTGAGAGTGCAAAGCACGCGTTTTACGTGAGTTTGGAGTCATTTTCCAGAGCGCAGCACACACACAGAGGGGCGCGGTGCACATAGAGAGTGCGGCGCACTAAGTGCGACCCCGCAGTGTTGGATATACACGGGTGCGGCGCACACACAGAGCGTGGTGCACTGGGTTTGTTGCGCGGCACACACCCACAAAGGCCCGAAATTGTTCCAAATTTGCCACAAATCGTTTGGAATTCCTTCCAATTGCCAGGTAGGGTCTATATCTTGGCTTCCTCATCAAATTTTGTGGATAGGATGATGGTTATGGCCGTTTATAATTGCAATAAAAAACGCCTAAACCCTACCACTTAAAAACATCAAAGCCTTTGCTCTAGGGTTGCAAACTTGTGGTGCTGATGCCAAGGTTCCTCTTTCACCTCTCATTTTTCCCCTTCTTTCCATTGTTCCCTTCCCCCTATTCCATTTTCCCCTATATTCCGTACCCTAAAACAATACTAAACCCCTATTCCCTATCCCCTCCACTCATTTGTCAATGTAAAACCCCAAAACCCTACCTTATCAAATCCCCAAACCCTCCTACATGTCCCTAAACAAAATTTATCCCCATAACCCCTAATCCCATTATATTATTCCCCTTCCTAACACTCCCTTTTGCATTGTTCCCCTTGGTGGCAGAGATCACAACAACACATAGTTTCACTACCGTCATCAAAGGGTAGTCCAAGCACATACACATACAACAGTCATGGCATCTGAGCATTCATTGGAGTATGAGATGGAAACCCAGAGTGATTCATCCTTGGAAGAACAGGCTCCCCGGAGACATCACAAAAGTGGAAAACATGTTAGGGATGAGCCAACCACCCTCACTGAATTGCAGGCCTGCCCCTTGCTATGTCATGTTTCCAATATCTATCATGTTTTGAGTTTTGTCAAAGGGTGGCTAATATTCGAGTTCATTATGAGTTGACCCATCTTTTTGTGCTTCACTTACATGGAGGTCACTCTATCTTGGTCGGGGTCACCTTCACACTGAAACCTGAAACTGCCTCATTAGCAACCGGCATACCGAATGTTGGAGAACCATGGCACAAGAAACAGAAGGTGGATCGGCAACATTATGAGCCTTACATTAAGGCCAGTTTCTTGAGGCAGCTCCAAAGAGTCTTTCCATTCAGATATTTGAAAGATGAATATGCTCCACTCATGAAGTTGATCATGAAGTAATTCAGCTGTGAGGGGAGGTTCTCTCGTCTATATGCCTATCACATCAGGTTGCTCATGCACTTTACCAGGGTACGAATGATGAACATCCCATATTTCATTTGCAGGAACATAGAGAGGATGAACACCTTCATGCAGCACAAGACACCTCAATGGCAACTTAACAGTGTTTATCATTTTACTCTTATTAAGATTTTGGTGGATCATCAGTTGGGATTACAGGGCATTACTTGGGATGACTTCATCTCCCGTGATCTCTTCAGCACTTCACAGGTATTATCAGAGGTTGAACATGAGATAGGTGGTCTTTCTCATCAGTATGAGCACCATGAAACCACCACTATGCCAGTATTCATCACATATCAGAGAGGCAGTAGACATTTGTTTGCAGCAGCAAAGCGAGCGTTATCTCCACCTAGGGTGGAAGGGGCCTCGCTTCTGACATCGGCAATATAGGTATAGGAGAAGGGCAAGAAGCCCATGCATGACGAGGGGCCATCAGGTGAAAAAGAGGCCGACTTCATCCTCATTCAAGATGATGATACAGATGTGGAGAGTGCCAAACTTAGAAGGACCATCCAGGAGCAGAAAACAGAGATCCAAGACTTGTCACTCAATTTGGAGAGGGCTAAGTGGATTATCAGGTATTTGGAGCAGAGGAACAAACAACTTGAGGACCAGCATGAGATCATGGAGCTACAAAACATCCGTGAGAATTTCCAAGCTGCCTAGCATAGCAGGATTGAGCTCACTCCATTAGAGCAAGAGATTAACAATGACCGTGAGTCTTGGCTCGAGCGTATCAACATCCAACTTGAGAGACTGTTGGAGAAGGATGACAAGGACAAAACCATATTGAGGCGGATGGTTTATCACTACAGGGCACGAAACATGAGTTCAAAGGCTCGGATAAGGAGTTTGAAGGCAAAATTGAGCAAAGCAACAAAAAGGCAAAAGAAGCAAAAGGAGCAAGATCGGCTTCGAATCTTGGCTAAAGCCTATGTGGCCCAGTATAGCACCTCATAGAGAACCTCCAGCCCAAATTTCAAAAACTTTGGGGCAATTTTGGTCACATGACAAATTTTTGGGCACAACACAGGGGTTTTCTCCCTGTGTGCCGCGCCACTAGCGCAACGCTTAGGATTGGGAGCTCTAAATCAAGAATGGTTTGAATTTTTGGATTCAACATGAAAATTCATACCTGCTGGTGCATGGAAAAGAAGTTTGGGCATGTTTTGAGTCCCCAGGATGTCAAAAACACTCAAACAATGACCTCTCTACCCCTATTTTGACACACAGGAAGCAGTCTTGGGAGAATGAAGTTTTGGAGGGGCATATGAGCACCAAATTCAGAAATTCCACTTGGGTTAAAAAATAGATAGGCAGTGCTTTCCAACAAGCACACTTGGGCACAATTTGGACTCCATGGTACCTCAAAATCGCATCCAAAGTGGCGTGGTGCATATAGAGAAAAAGGCCAAATTCACTTCCACTCCACGACATTTCGACTCGCGACTTCCTCCAAGTGGGCCCACTCATTTACACTATATTTTTTTCGGAAAATAAGGCAAAGTTTAAAGAGTTTGGCTTCTATCCATGTAGCAAAGGAAGGTGAGTAGTCACCCAAGCCATTTGTCATTTTTGTAACGTTGCACCTGTAACTAATGGTTGGCTTTCCACTTCCACTTTGTAATGATTTGAAAAACTCCCCAACTCTTGGTCGTTCTATTTCCAAATGGAATAATCTATTTCTTGTATGCAAACCATTTTCAAAGGGTTGGATGCAATTTCTATGAGACTATGGGAGAGAAACTCAGTTCTTCATTGTATATTTTGACAGAGAATTAATGAAAGGCAGCGACTCTAGTTCATGAGATTCATGTGGTGTGAGTGTAGCAAATGTGTTCTCTTTATGTTTCATATGTATTTTGTTATGTTTTGCAGTTCATTCATATTCATTTCCAGTGAAATTTTCTAAGTAAGATAAGGTAGAATTCATGTTTATTTCTCTACTTGTGGGAAAGTTTCACGTTATGTGTTCTTCTTCTGTTGAAAAGGATTCATGTGTTTATGCCCTTTTCGCCTTCCTAAACAATCTTTCCATTCCACATTATTTCAAATTTAATTGCTAGACTTTCCGCCTGTCTTGCCTCATGAAGTAATCTGTTCCTTTTTGTTAAATTCTCTGCTCATTGTTGTTCATTGGTTCCATACATCCCAGAAACTCAGTCATTTATAAAAAATTGCTTCTTGTATCCATATTTATTTACTAGCCTAAAATCAATATTTCACTGCAAGTCATCTCAGACCATATCGTTTTGATTATTCACTGAGTGTGACACGGAGAGAGCCCTCTCTTGTTCTGGTAGGGCTAGCTACCAGACTGAGCGTGGTTTGTGGTCACCCTGAATTTGTCCTTCCTTAAGCCTAAGGCAGATTTAGGCACTAACACATGGAAGTGAGGTAAGGCTGAAGGACTTATGTTTTTCATTTTTGTATCCCTATTGGTCTCTCGGATAGGAAAGACACCTTCTATTATTTCCCCATTTCCTCTAACTTTTCTGTTTTTAGCCATGGTCTAAGGAGGAATGGTTTCTTGCTCTTCTTCTGTTATAGGATCTTTGTATATCTCTAGAGGTTCACCTATAGATTCTTCTGGATCACTGCCACCAAAGAAGAGAGAAAGGTGACTCAGTGATGTGGTGGGAGTTTTGGGTAGGAATTTTCTTGAATTGTCTTTGTTCTTATGAGGCATGAAAGGAAATCTCTTTTTTTGGGTGATTTTTTGTTTCTTTTTCTACTTGTACCTACAAAAACTGAAATGGATTGAACAACAAATTGCAACTAACTGAAATACCTTGCTGAAATGAAAATTGCAGAATTGAAATGAAAGCAAGAGATGACTAATATACTTTGTTGAAATGAAATTGCAGAATTGAAATGAAAGCAATAAATGTCTAATCTACGCTTGCTGAAATGAAATTGCAGAATTGAAATGAAAGCAGGAAATGCCTAATCTACGCTTACTGAAATGAAATTGCAGAATTGAAATGAAATCAGGAAATGTCTAATCTACTTTTGCAGAATTGAAATTTCAGAATGGGAATGAAACAACTACTCTACTTTTGCTGAAATAAACTACTTAGCAGAATATTGTAGTAGAAAATAGAAGAAAAGCAGTAATCACAAAACGCTCTGACGCTTTCCGAGCAATGGCGCCAAAAAGAGTGGTGAGCTCTAGTATTGCAGCGATAATGCTGCAACTCTTGGGGCTTCCTTTTTTACTTTTATAAACCTGGTAGTTCATAACAAACTTGGAAGCGACGATGTTGTATGCACAAGTACTAGCTCTTACTACAGGTTGTCACTTGATCAGCTGGCGCAAGTTCTCTAGGAGATTAAGCCAACTTCTATGAGTTCTCAGAAGAAGCTTTTACTGTGATGGAAGAAAGCTAACTCTACAAGGGTTATTCTACTTGCAGAAAGAGAAGGAAAATTGAAATGAAACACAAACCCTAGCAAATCCTAACTTTTCAAGAAAAGAGATGGAAACTACTGAAATGGGTGCCACTGACTACTTAAAAGGTAAATTTCATTTATTCAAGCTACTTCTGAGGAGAAATGAGAAGAAATCATCTTTTTGTACTTTTGAGTTTTTTATGTGGAATTATTATGCTTGTGATTTGACTGATTGTGACTGTGCAGAGGTTTGGTGGCAAAGGAAGATGGAGTTGGCTTTTTCAGAAGGGGAGGAAGGTGTGCAGAGGTCCTAGGAAGTCCCTAGTACTCTTCTAAAGACTTCCATTGTGATTAGACTTCGAAAAATCACTCTCATGAACTTCTACAGAGGCTGTAGGGGATCTACAGGAGGAGGCCGAAAGTGATTTTTGGAGGTTTGAAGGTGGAAAAATGATGGGAAAAGGGAAATGAAGGCTAGATGAAGGTGTTGGGTCTAGGACTCTATCAATAAAGATCAGGAATGAAGGAGATGGTTGGATTTGTTTAAAGGGCAAGAAAGCAACTCTATGGAAAAATGCAGAAATTAGGGCAGATTGGCGAAATGTGGCGAATGAGTGGGGAAATCTTGAGAGATGAACTTTTATAGGTTGTGCTATGGAGGAATGATAAGCTGGAATGTTCTACAAGTGAGTTTCACACTTACTTCTCAAAACTAACCAAAGCAAGAACCGAAAAATAGAGTTTTGTCTATTTTGACCTAAAATCTGACCTAAAACCAGAGCAATGCTGAACAGAACTTTATGAACAGAAAATTATGCGGGAAAGACATGGTAAATGAACATGAAAGGATCTAAGCATGTGAATCCAAACTAATATCAACTTCTCCAACTCGAAATATCACACTAGCAATTGCATGAAGGGCAAAAACTGTGTTTTTGGTGGCAGCAATAGTGCCTTGACCTCAAATCATGGTCCCAAGGAGGGAGAAAGAAGATCAAGACCTTTTGGTAGCCTTTTTTTATCTTTATTTGTTACTACAGCAAACTACTTGAGTAACTTGAAGCAATAACAACTATTCTAACCATCAAAAGCAACCTAATTTAACAAAGTAAGATTTAACACAAACAACATAAATTATCTTATGAATGCAAGCAAAAACATATAAATACACAAAGGAGGTGCTGAGTAGCTTGGGTTGGGCCCTAACCCAAGAGCTTCAGCCCTCTAGAGAAGATCAGTGCTGGTTCAAAACTTGGTTCATCTTCATTGATAAAAAAATAGCAGTTACATCACAAAACTGTCTACAAAAAGAGCTTGAAACTGAGCTGAGTACAAGGCTGCAAAAAAGTGCAAGAATAGACTATGAAATGGCTAACCTACTGAGGCTTGAAGCCTTCTTATTTATACAAGTGGTGATTCCCAACAGTCCTCCTAAAATTAAGGAACTCGGCTGCCTAAAACTGAAGATAACAACAGCCTTACTAGACTTGCTCGGCTGCCCCTTGGAATCATCATTTTGGGCCTTTTTACTCCGAGCTGCTGATGAAGAACTCAAGGAAGGGGTCATTAATGAAGGAAAAACTACTCCTATAAGTCCTTATCCCTGTTTCCTCGAGTTTGGCTACCATTCTGCTCATAAATGCCTGGTCCTTGTCCAAAATTGTCCAAAAAATATGCAATAAACACTCATTAAACTATGTGGCAAAGTGACTATCCCCATTCACTCTATTGACATAAATATATTCAAAAACATGCACAAAAATATTGAGAATGGTGGATTAAATGAAAATAATAGGCAGAATGAGCCCATATAGTTACCCATTTCTGGGGCTCATCACTTCTCGAGGAATACATGGATATATTTCCTTAAGAAGAAATCTGAAGTCTTTGACATTTTTAAAGAATTTAAGGCTCTGGTGGAAAACCAAACATAGAAGAAGATAAAGGTGTTGAGGACAGATAATGGTGTAGAGTTTTGCAGTAAGGAATTTGAAGAATTCTGTAAAAAGTGTGGTATAGCACGGCAGAAGACTACTCCATATACACCTCAGCAAAATGGAGTTGCAGAAAGAATGAATAAGACATTGATG
>APFE031110372.1:0-10654 GCA_000404065.3 Pinus taeda | reverse complement strand
AACCAAGCCGACCTAACAATAATAATATAAAGGCACAAAACTAACAATAGAGGGATTCTATGGGGCACAATAATAACAATATGGGGACAATAAGGGCACAATAATAACAGTAAGGGATACAAAAACAATAGTAATGGGGGGATCACTAATATTGTAGGGACCTAACATGCCCCTATCCTTCAAAAAGGTGTTGTCCTCAACACTTCAGTAGTTCTGGATGCTTTTGTATAAAATTCTCATCCTCCCATGTGGAATATTCAAGGGGTAAGTTCTTCCACTTGATGAGATACTCTGAAATTGATCTATTTTGTAGCTGTCGAGTTCTTATTTCTTTGACTGCTTCAGGTTCTAATATGATTTTTCCTTCTTCATCAAGTTCTAGCAATATTGTCTGAGCTGAAAGCTTGTCACTTATAACCTTCGTTAAGCCTGAAACATGGAAAATTGGGTGCACTCGAGAAGTTGCAAGAAGCTCCAATTTGTATGTCTTAGTACCTATCTTTTGCAACACCTGGTACAGACCATAATACTTTAGTGATAATTTGTTATCCTTCTTAGCTTTCTTGAGGGACATTTGTTTATATCGTTGTAGATGTATGAATACCGAATCACCTACATCAAAACTTCTTTTGCTGCGATGTTTATTTGCATGTTGTTTCATTCTATTTTGTGCCAAGGTGAGGTTATCCTTTAAGAGTTGGAGAACTTGTTGCTGATGCTCGATGTGATCTTCCACTGCTTGAACCTTAGAATTTTCTCTTAAATATGATGTGATGGATGGTTGATGATATCCATAAAGTGCCATAAACGAGGTCATTTTTGTTGTAGTATGGAAGGAAGTGTTATACCACCATTCAGGTAGAGACAACCATTTGAACCATTCTGTCCGTTTATCAGATACAAAGCAACGAAGATATTCTTCCAAACATTTATTTACTATTTCAATTTTCCCATCAGATTGAGGATGATAAGATGAGCTATGAGCTAAGTGACTACCAAGACAAGAAAACAATTATGTCCAAAAATTTCCAGTGAAAATGGAATCTCTGTCACTTACAATAATATTTGGGTTTAGACTGTTAGGTCCTATACTACTAGTGTAACCCATTATTGTTATTAATAAAACCCCCTTATTATATTTTTGTGCCCATGTAGTCCCCATATTATTATTATTATGCCCCATAGAAGTCGACTATTGTTATTATTGTTCCCTTACATTATTATCATTATGTGAGCTCTGATTATATTATGACCCCTTAGAGTCCTATATATAGAAAAGAGGTCTTGTCATTTGTATCATCCAATAATTGTTCATTTGTGTAATGTAAAGGAGGTGGCCCCCTCGAAGAGGCTTATTTCTAAGGAATTCATTTATCTTTTCTATCTTTTTTTGAGCTCGTTTCATAACATTTGGTATGAAAGCTTTAGATTTTAGGGTTTCGCTGCTCCAAACAGGTCATTGTAGTATTTTTGCTATAACTATTTTTCTGTGACATTTCAGAAGCTAAAACAAAAACCCATTTGAGAAGAAATGTTGCTGAAGTGCGTGTCTGAATGTTAGATGTGTCTCGCCATATGTCCAGATATATGATCTAAGGAAGTTAGGGTTTTTGCAAACTCCCAAATTACGTCCTAAACAGGAGACCTTGGGAAAATCGTCATAATTTACTCTCTGAGCAAGAAATTGAAATTTTGTAAGAAGTTACAGAAAGAGGATGGACTGTAGCTTTTTGTGTATAGTTTCATATCCAAAGGTCGAAATAGTGACACACGGCACGTCATACAAGTTTGTTGTACTAAAACATTATATAATCAGGTCATCTTAGGAGATTGGGCATAACTCTTTCTTGAAGAATCAAATGTTGATCAGACTTGCAACATTAGAAAGAGGACTCAGATGGCTACTGTAGGAGACAATTTTAGAACTTTGAGATCTGAAAGTATATAGTTATAGTCATTTCAAGATCACACTCTTGAAATCAAGAAAAGGTTATATTAGGAAGTTTGATGGAATAGATCCAGTAAGTTGGATACTACAGATGGAGCAATATTTTGATCTACATGGTGCACCACTATTACAAAAGTTATATATTGCATCTTCATATTTAGAATCGCATAAAATTTTATGGTATAAAGGGATTTGTTCTCATAAACAACTTGTTACATGGTCAATTTTCATGGAGGGAATGATAGCACATTATAAGGATACAAAGAGCAACACCTTCTTTAGAGAAACACCACAACAATTGGAAGAAAAGAGAGAAAAAGGGATTTGTTACAATTTTAATAACAAATACATTAAAGGTCATAAGTGTGGTGAGAAGAAATTATTCTACATTGATTGTGTAGAGGAGGAAGGAAAGGATCAAGAAACGTGAAAAGAAGAGTATATACACCAGGAACCAACCCCAGAGAAAGAAGAAACGAATCTGACCATATCTTGTAAAGCACTGAAAAGAATTACCACTCCTAAAAATCTGAAGATAGAAGGACATATCAAGAAGAAAAATGTTCAAGAAGTGAAAGATCACATCGAGAAAGAATAAATGAATCTGAATATATCTTGTAATGCCTATTCATGAAGCCACGTAACCCATCATTTGATCCCTCAACAACAGTCATAACCTCAGCACCAGTTTGGGTGAGATTGGCAATCCTACCTTTGCATCTTTAGAATCTCTCCTCATTAAAAACCATTGGGAATGCAATTGGGGAACTTTACTGCAAGTGCCTAGAAACAGAGGAATATGCTTGAACCACCTATGACATGCATTTGTGTGGAAATGGACTTCAGTGTCGAATTCCCAGCTGAAATAAACCTAATAAGTAAAGACTTTGTGTGGAACCAGAAACTCGATTATGAAAGTGTCCTCTTCAGATGTCAATCCTGCTTTGAGATAGGCCATCTAGACAAGAATTGCCCAAAAGTTTCTTAGAAAAATTCTGCTAGAAAAAACCACCACTAATCTACATGGTGGGAAGGAGCACAAAAAAAACACTATAGTGTCATCAAATAAGAATGCTCTAGAGAAAACTCTGAATCACAAGAAATCGGGAAAGAAAGAAACAAATGTCAAGACAAGCAGGGAAAAAGCCTCGCCCAACAACAAAAGAGTGAACTTGATGACCATTCAATCATCAATAGTTATGAGGATTTGAATACCGCACAAAATAAATATTCATTTAACAGCAAAGCAGATCTCCTAGACCAAACTTCTTCTCCGACTATCTTCAAAAGGACGAACACAATAGATCGCGAGGCTAAGTCAGCAATGTCCCAAGAACCAGAAGAGATGAAGGAGATGCAAGATAAAGGATGTTGGAAGACCGTAGAGAAAAAAATAAATCGACAACACCAATCTCGCCAAGAAAGACAAGGAGCCAGACAATTAAAAACTAAGAAAATTATAGATCCGATAGACCAATTTGTTCTCAGTGGATGTTAACTACTATCATCATCATCATCATCATCAATATGTTAAATGATTAATGATGTTAATGGATATTTTTTAAAACATATTAATCTATCGACATTAATGAAAAAAATTATGATAAAATTTTGCATTAATCACATTATTATTGTTTTGGTAGTAATATTTATTAAAAATAGGTATTATATTGATTTAATATGTTAACTGATTAATGATGTTAATGGATATTTTTTTTAAACATATTAATTTATTAACATTAATGAAAATAAATTATGATAAATTTTTGCATTACTGACATTATTATTGTTGTGGTACTAATATTTATTAAAAATAGTTACTAATATTGTTTTTTATCTTAAAATATTATGCTATCAAAATGTTTATGTTTTTTTTGCCAACCTTCAAATTAACTTATTGACCTTTATAATATAATATATATATTATATATATATATATATATATGGATTTTTAATTATATTTATACATTTTAAAAATGATATAAATTTATCTTAACCAAATACAATTAAAAAAGAAAAAAGAAAAAATACAAATCTCATTATAATTAAAACTCAATATTATAAATAAATATTACAAATATTATACAATAAAAAGATAAGACTTAATTAAATATATATATATTAGACATATTCATGTTTATAATAAAATTCATCGCTAATATAAATCAACATAACAAACACAGGCATTCATTGACAAAACACTTCATAATCATACTTAATCAATTTCAAATAAACAAAGATACAATATACAATTTCAAAGGTAATGGAATACAAAATTTAAGCACATACATTCACAAACATTGATAATGCCACCCACACATACAAACATTTGAAAAAAGAAGTTCTGACATGTATATGCAATTTCGGACAACACCTACAATACAAATTTAAATGAGCAAATATACAATCTAAAATTTGTAAATATCAAACACAAAATACAAATTCAAATAAAAAACACATAATATACAATTGAAAATAAGGAAACATTCACCATACAATTTTAAGTCAATAAAAAGAAAACTACAAAATTAACTGCAATCACAATTCAATACAGCAAACACACTATTGCAATTTCAAGTCACCTACAATACAAATATTCATAGATAAGCACATATATATCCAATTTCGAATAAAGGAATATAGAAAGTAAAAGTTGAAATAAACAAACATATAGTATACAAATTCAACTAACACACAACATACAATTTCAAGTCAATAAAAAAACACTAAAATATGATTATGCAACTTTAAATAAAAGTAAACTCATAACATACAAATTAAAATATACATTATACATACACATTGAAATTCATAATTCAATACAACAAACACATGATTACAATTTCAAATTAGACAAGATATTCATAAATATACATTCATATAACCATTCACGTATATATGTAATTTCAATAAAATAAACACACAAAATACATGTTCAAATAGGAAAACAGTCAATATACAATTTCGTGCCCAAATATAGAAGAAAATAATCATTCTGGAAACCACTCATATATAAGCAATTTCAAACAAGCAAACACACAATTCAACTAAACACACCGTCAAAACCACTCACATATACATGCAATTCAACTAAGCACAAGCTTACACAATTTAAAATGAACAAACAATGATGGTGCATAGTTTGAATTCAAAATATCAACATAAATACATAAAACATTTTCAAAATCACAAACATATATATATATAAATTCAAATAATGTTACAACTTTCTACATTTAGAGTTATAGTATTTCCAATGAATTAATTAATTCCCAAATTCCTTCACAAATATCTACTCATTAGAAACTAATGATACAAAAAAAACCTAACCTCAATGTAATAAATATAAATTGGTATGATAAATTCAAACAATAGTCGCAATAAAGATATTTAGAAAAGTAAGAGATACCTTTTCCTTCTCTATCCCTAGAACTATAAATAAGCTTCATTTCGAATACTAAGCTTCATTTCGAATACCAGGTTTGAAGGTTAATCCCAAAGTTAAAGATGTGACAATCTAAAAAAGTTCCAAAAGAGATTCAGTTCTTATAGACTAACTTAAGGATATTTTACTAAAATCTAGTACTCCTCGGGGCTGTTTGAAATACAATGAAAATTAAATTTGGTACCATGAGTAAGGCATAACTAGATATCTATTTTTCTTAGTTTTGAATTTTCCATCATGGATAGTCAAAGTGCTAAATATGTAACTCTTTCAAGTATTGCAAAATTTTCATGAAAACTAAGTTAAGGATATTGTATCGAAAATTCCTACTGTTCGAGCTATTTCAAACAATTAAAAATTAAAATAAGTACCATAAGGTAAGACATGCTAAGGTGATTTTTATTTTTAGTTTTGTGGCAATTTCAAACAACTAAAAATTAAAATAAGTACCATAAGGTAATACATACTAAGGTGGATGTTTTTGGTTAGTTTTAGCTTGTTTTGAATTTCCCATTGGGCATAGATGAAGAGCTAAGCATGAAATATCATTTCTTCTATTTTCAAAACAAAATATTTTGTTCTTGTTTTGAAAAAAGAGCATAGACTACTAAGGAAAACCACTCAACAATAAAAAAGAACCTAAAATAAGGAAAGAAAGGACATGTCTACAGATGCTAACAACTAATTGTGAAGACACCACAAAAAGATATGTATGATTACCATACCTTGTAAGTAAAAGTAATTCTGAGAAATTGAAATAGATTCTTTTCAACTCAATGTCAAATTGGATAGTGAAATTATTAAAATAAATAAAACCCAAAGGATATAACAAGTATGCAACACTTGTTGAGACAACAAGGAAGAAAAGTTTATCATAATGCTTAAATGTAACACATTAACTCATTCTATCATAATGCTTCAATGCAACACATTAACTATTGAAGATGACAATATAACAAAATTCCAGGTTATGTCATGTAAGGGAAATATGTAGTCATGACATAGGAATTTTTGTTGCGGGTAATCAACTATTAAAGGTAAACGTTGAACTAACTTATAACACTATGTAGCAAATTGTGTGAAATTACCAAACATTGTACTTTATCTACATTGTAAAGTTTTGAGCTTATTTGTAATCTATCATGACTCAATCTTGCATAGTATCAACCTAATAGCATTGTATGGAAGAATATTTGTTACCATTACCTTTTATAAATTATAAGGGAAATCATTAGTTATTAATGGATGTTTTTTCAAGCTAATAATGTAGCTTAGTTATTCATTTTAATTCAAACAACTAGCATTTTGAATAAATGAATCCCCCAAAAATGAGGAAAATACTAACAAACAAGACATCCTCACCAATTACCAAAAATGGTTCGAGAATATATACCTAAACCAACATTCTTCCTATAACCAACTGAGGTCATTTCCTCAATATCAATGTCTGGAACGAGCATTGAGTACAACAATAGTTTTCATGAATATTAAATAGGAACACACAATCAAGTTAATTAAATTGGATTTTAATTTATGCACATGTAATGTTCATGGTCAAATGCATACTTTGAGAAAACTATTAAGCACATACCTAAGATCAAATCAAAATGTGGGTAGGAAAAAAATCATAAGTCTCAAGAAGCCATATCAAATTGGGACATTGAGAATAGTAGCCATTCAAAAGAGGGAAAGTCCGCGTGCTAAAAAAATGTAGTCTACACTGTGCACATCTTGTTAGGAAATTAAGAACAAAAAAATGTTTTTCACTGGCCTACCTATAAAAATGGAAGTGTAGTGATAGTTGAAAAATGTAAATACTAAATAATAATTCATAGAAATATATATCTGACTTGCAGTTTACACAAATTGGTTTAAAAAAATCCCATCCACCCAAGTACATCATACACTGTTAAATCTCAAATCCAACTACATTAGTGTTAATAAACAATATTCTGTTACATTTCTAAAAGCACTTAGTAAGTTTCTTTCCTAGATAAGTAAAATGGACAAGAATCCTACTCCACTAATAAATAGAAAAAAGTTTATGGAAGACACAAATAAACTATGAGATTTAAATACAAATTTAATTAGGAGCTTTGAGATGTTCATGATATTTTCTTTTTGGCTTGGCTACGTGAAATATATCATGAGATGACTGTTTTGATGTTCATTTGAGTTTTCCAACCATTTCATTTATAGGCTACACTAATTAGTTGTATTCCTATCAAGACCAAAAAACATGCCTCATTATAAAAATTCACACACACAATTCCACTTGCTCTTTTTAAAATTTATTAAAAACATTTTGTAAATTTATCAAAATACTTACCCTATATACATATTGCTTTACAATTTTAAATAAAATATTATATTAATATCGAATAAATTTCATATAACAACTATTAAATAAAATAAAAAATAAATAACATAATATATCCATCACACTCTCTAATCTTATTCCACACCCTCACACCCTACTTCAAACATAGGAAAAATAAATAAAATGAAAAATGAAAAATAAATAGACACTTAATTATAAACTTAACATCTATATAAGAATACGAGTAAATAAAAAAATAAATAAAAGCAAAAACATGAATCGAAACCCTATTGTTTTCCCTTCGGAAAAAGCATTAATTGAAATAGAATAAAAACAACAAAAGCATCCAACCTAACCAAAAAGGATGAACCTGACAATCAAATCAGCCGCTCAACGTCGACCGAAAAAACATGAACATGGCAACAAAAGCGCGTGGACAGAAAAATCATGAACCTGGCAACAAAAGCATCTGGGTGGATGGAGAAAGAATGAAACTTGCAACAAAAGCATCAGCCCAACCTGGATGGAAAGAGCATGGAAAAAGCATGAGCTTGTTAACAAAAGCATTAGTGCAACCTGGACGGTAAAAACATGAACATGGAAACAAAAGCATCAGCGTGGACGGAAGAGTCATGAAACTAGCAACAAAAGCATCAGCGTGGATGGAAAAACCATGAACCTGACGGAAAATTCATGGTCCTTGCAGTAAAAGCATTTACCTCGCATCTTTTTCAAAATAGAAAGCACAAGAATAGAAATTTAAAAAAAAGCAAAAGCATCAACTCATTCGTTTCCAAAAAACAGAAAAGCGCGAGAATTGAAAGTTAAAAAAAAAACAAATAAAAAATGAACCCTCAATTTAGATGCCGTAAAACACTCTTATAGCCGTTGAAGGAAGGAGTTGGGCAATCCCTATATATATCTATATTAAGTCTTTATGTTTATATCCAGTTTGGTATGCTTGTGTCTGTGTGGTTTGAGTTTTGGGTCTATTTTCTATTGATGTTTAGGTTGAGTATGTGAATATTCTATAAGAGGAGGTGGCTTAGAATAGAAGGGAAGGGAATGGCACCAATGATAGAGCTGGGAAGTTGATTTAAGTTGAGTTGTTTAATAGTTTTTTTGGGTTTATAGAGATCATTTATCTCTCAGAAATCGTATGGATCAAATTCAATTCTATTTAATTTTGTTTCAGTGTTTAATCATCTTTGCTTTGGTGCGATAACTAATTCCATTTCATAACCTTATATTTTTGTTGGGTGCATTGCAAATTATTGGCAAGGAAATGAATGAAAGAAGAAACTAGGTGGTTGCCTAACCTATTTAGCTGAAGAAATTAAATCTAATCCCAATTCCAAGTATTTGTACATGTATCTCTCTTTTTGATTTGTTTAAACATAGTGCTTTAGGCATTTTATATTGAATTTAAGCGTTTGATTCCTCCTCAATAATTCCCTTGTGTATGTGGCTCTTCACCAATTTATCCTATCCCCTAGGAATTCAAGTATCAATGTCTCTGTATTATTAATTTATTTTCCTGTGTAACACCTCTTCTTCTTTATTAGATTAACCCATGGTTGTGTCTTGTGTTCTTTGTTCCTTTAACGTGTGGTTTGGTGGTTTTTTTTCCTTTTTTTTCCATAACCTGTTGTGCCATGTGCATCAGCCATCGTTTTAAGCCCCTGTTTCCTCAATAATTTACCCTTGTGCCAAGTGCATCAGACATGGATTTAAGGCTCTGTTTCCTCCTCGGATGTGTCCACCATATCAGTTCTATTAAATTGACCAGACAGTTCTATTAAATTGACCAGACATGGATTTAAGGCTTTGTTTTCTCCTCAAATGTGTCCACCATTCGAATGAGTTTTACATTTCCTCCTCCATTATTTTAACCATACCAATTCTATCCACGTGTGTAAGCATGCATGTCTTTGGATTCAGATTCAAGTCCATAATTTTAACCATACCAATTCTATCCACGTGTAAGCATGCATGTCTTTGGATTCAGATTCACTTTAACCGTGTACGCATGTATCTGTGTATTGTGTTATGTGTCAATTAAACCGGCCCACCAATGAATTTATTTTCTGTTCAAACTCAGTAATGGAACCATCTTCCCACTTCTATCATCTTGGGGTTACTCTTCCTTTCTTTCAATAGGTTTATTGAACTTTCAAATTAATATATAATATCCAGTTTCAAATTACTAATATATATACATACACCTCAACTCCCTTCTATGAGTTACTGGTTTATTCAAATTTTATTGATCTTAGCTCACCTCTTTCTTTTCAGTGAATTGGGAATTCTTAGTTATATATGTATAGTTATTCGTCTTCTTTGGGAATTCTACCATTCTTACTCTTTTTTCTTGGAGATAGTTTAAGCTACGTAAATTGAAATGGCCTTGTACATATGTTGTTTTATATTTTTCACACAGCTGCTGGAAAAACCTCTCATACATTTTAAAAATCAAATTATTTATATCATTAATTACGATACATAATCATAATTCATACTATTTTTTGGGTTATTTTATAAATAACCATATTTGTTTATTTATTTTATTTTCATGAATGACTCACAAATAACTATCTTACATATATATTTTTATTTAAATTATTTTTTTGGATTATTTTATGAATATTAATATTTATTTATTTATTTATGATGTGTATATTATTGCATGCTTGTTTCTAGGAATGACTCATAAATAATTGTTTTACACATATATTTTTATTTAAATTATGCTTATTATATTTTGGATTATTCCATAAATAACAATATTTGTTTATTTATTTATGATGTGTATATTATTGCGGGCTTGTTTCTAGGAATGACTCATAAATAACTGTTTTACATATGCGCTTAGGAAAAGTTGAAAGGAAGGTAAATTTGTTTTCATTATTTATATATGCCATATAAATCATTATTACTTTTA
>APFE031110348.1:0-11238 GCA_000404065.3 Pinus taeda | reverse complement strand
AAACTTCAAAAAACCTACGCTGTAATAATAATAATAAACTATAATAATATTATTATTATAATCTAACATATCTGATCTCAAATGGAACTACAAATGGAACTACAAATATGTTCCTTTGTCATTGGACCAAATCAGGTTACGGTGGCCGAAACACAAGATTAAAAAACAAAAGTATTGTATTTCAATACCTTTTCTGAGTTTCAACTCTCTTTCAACTGATTGTAGCCATTCAACTCTGTTTCAACTAATTGTAGCCATTCAGCTTTTACTGTTATCTGTGTTTATATCTCAGAAGGACTACTTGTAATTGTGTGGGAGGACCGACGAATCTTGATGACGAAGTGCTCAGACTTTCCAATGTGTGAGAAAAAGTATCAATAAGTGCTTCCCATAGTTGCAGAAAACAAGATTCGAAGAAGATAGTTGCAGAAAACAAGACTCGAAGAAGAGGCAGAGGTTTCAAATGTTCTGTAAACAAGTTCATTTTTAATGTTTAAAGTTCATAGGCATTTTCAATAGAAGTTCTCACCTATGTGCTGAGGTCCAAATCCCACATCTCAAAATCTATGTGCTGAGGTCCTTGAATGCAATAAAAATTCAAACTCGTGCATTTATTACCCTATATTGCCGTCAATGAACAACTTCTATGTTATTAAAATATGGATTATTTTTAAGATCTTAACCCTACGAAGATTATGTTGTGTGGAATGGGACAATATATTTATGTGTGGGGTGGGAAAATAATGAGATGCCGAGATCGGATATCTAGCCAACATGAAATCGGTTAAACATTCCACCCACCTTTTTCGATCTTGGTTGCACAGCTGGAGGAAGGATTGGATCTCGTGTGGGCCTCACTGGATACTGGACGATTTAAATGAGATGATATGAGGCCACCATCTATCGAAAATGGCAATGAAGGGTAGTATTCAAGTAATTGAAATTAGTATCAGAGGTCGGCTGGATGAAATTAATATCAAGAAGTCAATAGATTTTACACTAACATGGAAAAACGAGTTTATACTTGTTCTGGAAGCTGAACCTAAGGGAGACCGGCAAAATGAGTTTACACTTGTTCTTGCAACCAACACAAATTTGAAAGCCAACACAGAAATGAAGCTTGATCGATTGGATGTGGCAGAGGATCTTCTGGAACAGAAAGAGAATTCATAAAAATGCAAGGTTACGGTTGCCGAAACACAAGGTTACAAAAACAGCAGTACTGTCGGTATGTATTGCTTCACTAAATGTATTTCAATACCCTCTCTGTGTTTCAAGAACAGAAGCAATTCAATTCTTTTTCAACTAATTGTAGCCATTCAGCTCTGTTTCAACTAATTATAGCTACTCACCTCTGTTTTTATATCTCATAAGCAAATTTAATTCGCTGAGGTGAGGACTAATTGTAATTGAGTGTGAGGACCGACGAATCTTGATGACGAAGTGCTCAGATTTTTAATGTTTGAAGTTCATAGGTCCTTGAATGCAAGAAAAATTCAAACAGGATACCTTGACAATCACGGTATTCTTTGATGGAAGTTTATCTCCTCCGAAGATGAGATGAGGTCCAAACATTGCCGCTGTTTTACATGCTGGGCCACCATACAGCTAGTGCAGTTTCCTTGAAATCTATCGAAAATGGCAATGAAGGATAGTATTCAAGTAAGTAATTGAATAGTTCTTATTTCGATCCTGATCTCCTGATCTCGGGCTTCAGATTTAGATCCTAGGTCGGTTGGCTAAAATTGGTCTCAATGGATTTTATACTAATATGGAAAATTGAGTTTATACTTGTTCTGGAAGCCGAACCGAACGGAGACCCTCAAAATCTTACAAATTATAAAACCTAGATCTATCATGATAAAATAATTATCAAAATCAAGTAAACTAAGGAGATTAACCATCAAGTAAACCAAGGAGGTTAACCTAATTAAATAAAATAAAATAGAATGAAAGAGACTTTATGAGAACAACAAATTACCTTAAATTTAAATAAACACAGAGGAAGCAAATAAACAGAGTGCCTGAAACCAATTTGGAATAGTCAAAGTGAATAGCACAAGGAGGAGCGTTTGCGTAGCAGCAGCAACAAGAGCGCATTGTAATATAACAACTCTCCCCTGGGCGGTTCCTGTGAATCAAATCATAAATGAATTTACTTCGATATATCTCAATCAATAACGAATCAAGAAATAGCAGAGGATCTTCTGGAAGAGAGAGAATTCATCAAAATCCGTTGTGCTCATTACTTCGATATATCTCAATCAATAACGAATCAAGAAATAGCAGAGGATCTTCTGGAACAGAGAGAATTCATCAAAATCCGTTGTGCTCATCGACAGAAAGAGAATTCATCAAAATTGCATCCAACAAAGGATCCTCTTCTGTCAACATACAAACATTGGACATTAAATTTTACCTATGGAGACTCTCCACAAAGACAAAATCCTGACAACCAAATGGAGGCTCTTTCCAAATTTATAATGTTGAAGTGCATCCGTTTCTTTTTCCTTTAACATAAACCGCTTTCTTTGGCTCTTTACAGATCAACGGATATTCCTTTCTTTAGCTTTTTTACAGATTAACGGACATTTTGGCTTTCTTTGTTTTTTTAATAGATCAACGGGTATACTCACTCCGACAAACCTATCATGCATCATAGTTATTTCTATTTTAGGGAGGTCTCTCACTCCTACTTCTTCCCACCGAAAACTTTTTCACCAATTCATCTTTTATTATAAACGGATTATTATAAACTAATTAATTAAATCTAAGTCAAAAAAAGTAAAACTAAGAATTTAAAAATTAAAATACATTTCTAAAATAATGATTTATAAATTAAAATATATTTTTTTTAAATGTATGTTCATATATTAAAATATATTTTAAAAAATGTATGGAAAAGTTAAAACAAAAAATCATATATCTTAATTTTGTGTGCATTTTATACAGAGCTACCAAAAGTTATTTGATAAGGTTTACATAATTTTATATAACGTTTTATGTTCCATAAACATAATGATTCTATATTCACAAAAATATGGAACTGAAAACATTTTATTTCAATTTTACATCTTAGTTATGGTAAAATTTAAAAATATGTATAAATATTTTATACTAATAACATGATATTTATTTTTACATTTAATTTGTTTTCTTTTTTTGAAAAACAAAATTTTGATATGATTTTTTTTATCTTAAAAATGATAAATGATAAATGATAATGATGAAAGTTTGAAATATGTATTTAATATTGACTGGTGAATTATTATTTATAGTTTTATGAATTAATATTTACTTATATTTAGTTTCTTTTATACACAATTAATAATAAATAATAAAAGTATTCATAAAAGTAAAATTATTTCAGGGTTTTTATGTTACATCAAATCCTTTATGCAAGTTAATCATATAGGACAATAATTAATATTTAAGATATAATATTTAAATAGATATTATTAATAATAAAAAAATTAATAATAATTATAAAGAAAGTATGAAGCCTTACTAACCACCATCAATTTAATTACAGGTGATGTGGCTTTCCATGAATAATGATGAGTAACTCTGAATTAAGAGATAGTAGTATTAAGAGATAGCAATTTGTGATGGCTATCTGTAATCATAGTTTAACAACTAAAATATGATAATTTTTCCCATTGTTTAAAAAAACATTAATTTTTTTTCAATAATCCTTTAATAGAAATGTTCTAATAATAATTTTTTTTGCGGTTTATGTTTATCTTACTTATAAATATGTAAAAATATTTTATAAATTAATTTAGATTATAAATTTTTAGGGTGTTTTCTTTTAAATTAGATCATATATTTTTTAGTAAGATTGAGATTTCTTGTATTTTAAAATGCATCTTTGAACATATAAATGAATTAAAACCTTTAGTATTCTATAAAATCTCCAGTATATTTCAAGCAAAATTGATTTTAGAAAATGCTAAAAAACAAAAGAACAAAACATGTATTCATCCAATTACAATTTATTTGAATGTGTTAAAGGATAATATATTCTCATATAAATAGTTATTTATTACCTTAATAGAAAATTGATTGCTGGGGAGTGAAATTTATCACAATATGCTTGAATGTGTTAATGGATAATATATTCCCATATAAATAGTCTTTATTACCTAAATAGAAAATTGAATGTTGGGTAGTGAAATTTATCACAATATGCTTGAGTGTATTCCTTAGATAATCTACCAAATAAAATTTATTTTTCTTTAATAAGTACTTTATAGTATGGATATATGTTGTGCCTTAGGTTGAAAAATAATAAAAATATTTACATTAAAAAAGAATCAAATTAAGAATAATGATAAGAGAATTGAATTGCTTTTTATTTCTTTAGTACAACAAAGATGTGTAATTATTTAGCTACCTAAGATGAAATTGAGATGACATTTAAATTAATATTCATATTAAATAATAATTAAATAAACAAAATATTGTAATGTCGATAAGAACTAACTTAATTTTATTTCAATTTGAGAGATATAAAATAATTAGAAAAAAGTATTGTTGTCTTTTTTCTTTTCAATATTGGGAAGATGTGTAATTCATTTATTTAAAATTATTTCAGTACCAAAATTTGATAAAATATTTGAATATTCGTACCAGCTAATATATTTCAATATCTACTCTATACATATTCATACAGAAATACAACAAAAGAAATATTATATGAAATATTTCAATGTGAACCTTAAATAAAATAATTTTATATATATCTTTTTGTAAGAATCTCAAGAAATTCATATTAGAAAAAATGATTTACAAAATTTACACAACCATAATAATGTTGGTTCTTCTAGTGGAACTAGGTTTTGGACCATCTTCCCACCATGGAGAAACCAATAGGTTATTGCTTGAAAGCTATGGTCAAAGAAATAGCTATTCGTGGACAAATCCAAAGTTAGTAGCATACATAAGTAGTTATCGTAATACAAAAAAATCCTCTGAGGCTTTTCCTTAGGGCTAAGAATACAAGCCATTCAAAAAAACATTTCAAACCTTTTTCTTTCCTTTGGAGGTTGTTGAGCCATCAAGTGTGCTATTGGGCCACAATTGTTCTAGTGCATCTTCTCGCCCCTCCTCAACGATAAGGTAGCCATAAGAAGTCAAAGCTTGCTATGGTTGTGCTTTATTAGTTGCTCCACTCACTTGACATTTCAGTTGCATATCATTAATCATGATCAGAGGGGAAGGGCACAGGGGAATTGGGTGAGACTAAAAGGGAGTCTATGCCATCTTGGGAGCTTGTGTAGGAATAGGAGAGTGGGATAGGAGAGAAGGAGATGTCGAAGGAGTGGATAAGGTCCTGTAGGGATTCATGGAGACTATTAATTCATTAGAATTAGCAACCTTCCTTATGGAAGCTTCTTTGGCTTGTTGTTTCTTCCATAACTTTCTAGCTAGTAAACTTTGAGGCCCAATGCCTGCCACCTAGGTTCCTTAATTCATGAGCTTCCATGGAGGATACATTGTGTGGTATGATTTCATGAATATTTGGAATAAATAGATTAGTTTTTTCCATCAAAATCTACAGCATGGGCATGACGTGCATGACCACATCCATCACTTCCATTGCTTACACATCTACTCTCCCGAACCATAGTTGTAGGAGGGAGAATGAGGAGGAGGAATTTAGAATCACTAAGGGAATTGTAGCTTTTCTTTTGGAAGGAAATAAGAGTATGACAGGGTGCATGACGAATCATGAACAAGTTGGGTGATGAAAGAGCGAAGAAATATTTAGACATACATAATTTTTTCGATCACCAAGTAAGTGAATGAGGCATTAGTGTTAATTATAAGGAAATCACATAGAGGATATGGAGCATTGGATTAGGCATCATGAAAATTGATGGATTAGCATATGGAGTGGGCATATTAAAGTTAGATGAGATTCACTTTCCGTGTCAACGCATGGTGATGATAAATGCACACATGAAAACCATCAGTTGCCACCCAAATTAGGGGCCATTTTATATCAATTTAACATTTATATAGAGAAAAAAATTGAATTTAAAATATTTTTTCCTTATTTGATTTTTTTTCCACTCAATAATATCAAGGAGATGTTAAATTTCTTTAACACTTAATAAAATTTCATACAGGACATTTAGAAAATATTGATGGCGATAAGAAGTTCAGTGTAAACAATAAATAAATAAAGTGAAGGATATTCCTCATTTAATTAATTTGTGCTTTCTAATTCAATGACATCGTGGAGATGTATAATTCCTTCAATATTTGATATGAATTAGAATTTAAAATACATTAGCAAAAAGGGAAGATTGGCAAGTATGTATCTTGTATGTAAAAGAAATGAAAAAATTTTAACTAATGATTCAAAACTTTTAAGGGTGTCTATCTCTAAATGAACAAGATGTGTAAATCTTTCCTTATTTATCTCGTAGTTGAGATAAAACACGAATGTGTGTGTCTATGTGTCTATGTTGTAGTAGTATAGATAAATATCCAAATTTCAACTATCTATATATTATATTGGTAAATGAAAAATAAAATTATGATTAAAACATTTTAATGGTGCGTAACTCAAAATTAAATAGATATCCCGTTCTTTTTTCATTTAGTTTGGAGTTGATGTATGGAAGGAATACACACACACACACACACACACACATATATATAACTCATATCAATACTTATTTTTTATATATATTATAAAATTAAGATAACATGAAGATTAAATATTACCTTGATGAGCGTGGCCAAACATCGGGGATCGATGGGGGCATGGGCCATAGAAAAGTTGCGTAGGATACCTAAAAGCTTCTAGAGACATGTGAATGAGATTATTTCCTGAACGATTGTTTTTTTCAGAATATGATTTTTCTAGTTATGGGAGTTTGGGAAGGTGGTAGGGGAATGTTGACTATGCATAGACTGCCAACCTATGCATTCTCATTCGAGTGGTTTCTTTAGAGTGAAAGTATAATGCAAGCTAGTGGGGCTTGTGATTTGGTCACTATGGTGTGCTAACTTGCACATTTTTTCACCTCAGTGAGCTGAAGGGTGGTGAACTATCCTTTGGATGGTGAGACATGGTGAGGACAAGAGAACTACTAAATTTTCTTGCTGGAGGAGTTAAAATGGGTTGGTTTTATTCTCTTCCTTGTTTAGTAAGAAATATGGCTCAGCATCAAGGCCATAAGAGTTCCTTTGTAAATGGAATTTTAGATTTGGTGCTCGTTATTTCTTTTTGGGTTTCCTCATATTTATGCTTTCAAGAATTTGTTATGGCCGTTTTCGTCTTTAGTGGTATTTCTTGCACATATCTATCTCCAAATTTTCTTAGGGTTGAGAGATATAGTTCGAGGTCTCGGGCTCACTACCTCTTTCCTTGGTTTCTTGGGTACTCAATTGAAGAGGAAATATTGTAATCATTGGGGTGCTTCTTTAGTGATAATTATGGAAGAATATGTAATTTTTGACAATTTTTATCTTGTTGAGTTTTGAAGTGGGATTTGATTACCAAGCTACACCATTTGGGTGGTTGAATTAATTTGGTCTTTGTGTTCTGGATTATATAGTGGAATCCTTAGACGAAGGGGGTATGTCATGTGAGCTGGGTGACCTCTTGAAGTCTTGGCTAGGCATTGCAGGTGGGTAGGAGAAGTGGACAGTGATGGGGGTGTTGAGGCTATTTATGAGGGTGAATTGGCTCATGGACATGCTTCATCACTTAGCCATGTGGAAGCACCACCATATTTAGAATGTTGTATAGCCTTTGATGAAATAGTTTGCAACATGGTTCTTGTGGCCATGATTGTGATCTTCCTTCCTACTGTTTCTCATGCTAGAGTCTAGAGTTTCATGGATTTTCTTATGCATTTCATTGAATTCCTAGTTGTTACTACAGTGATGAGTCCTTTGCTGCTTTTTGATTGTTATTTTTTCATTTATTTATTTTATCCTTGTGGTTTTTCCTTGATTTTGGTGATCTTTATACTTGTGCTTGTGGCAACTCATTAAGGAATAGAGTTATGGTATTCTTATTGGTTTTCATGAACATGCCCTTCATTTCTTTCCACTGCTTGGTTTGTAAAATAGTCCACTTGTTGATCGTGAATTCTCAAGACATGTCTAAAGATTACATTGATAGAGCCTTCCAAGTTCTTCCTTATTCTTCTAAGAATTTTGTTCATAAACTCATTGCTTGGGTTTCTGTTTCTTGCCATTGCCTCTATTATTATGGCTGAATCGCCTATTATGATAAGATTTTGAATTTCTCCTTTTTTGAAAACTCTTGTTCCTATCAACAAGTTGCATGCTTCTGCCTTATTATTTGAGATTTGTCCCAATCCCCGTTCATATGTGACATTTTCTTTCCCATTAGGATCTAGGATTATTCCCCCTACCCCTGCCTTTCTCGAGTTATGCTATGAGGCCCCATCAAAGTATAAACAACATCTGTTCTAATTTTTCCTACAGTTTGTCAGTTCCTCTTCACTCATTCTTATTTTCCAAATATTTCCTCAATTTATCTTCCTGTTTCCTTTTTATCCATTATTGTTTATTATGGCTTTGCTGAGCCAATCTCACTCTTCATGCTGAAGAGTGTTGTGATCTGTTGGTGTTATTCTTTTGACATTGAGGATTTCAAAAGTTAAACCCCACATTTTTTAGAGGGTCTTCCCTATCCTTGGAATTTGATTTTTTAAAATGCAGTTATTTCAAGTGAACCAAATTTTCCAACATAGAACAACTGGGATTCACTTCCATATCCTATAAATTCTGACTTTCTTCTTTGTTGTGTGTGGATAGGCCTTCTCGAGGGTTTGAAGAAAGTCCAGCAGGGGCTGTTCAAAATTTATTCTTATTTCTAAAGGACTTATTAGCTACTGCCAACATTCTTTGGTAAAGGTGCATTCTTGGAATAAGTGTTGAATATTTTCTTCAGCCTCATGCATAATGGCCATCATGTTGGGCCTTGAAAGCCATTTTTCCATAGGTTGTCACTGGTCAATATTCTCCCTTTTAGTAGAGACTATATGAACATTTTTATCTTAGTCAGACTTTCTGATTTCCAAGCTATTTTCCAAGAATATCAGTCTTGTTGATTTGGTTGTTCTTAAAGGATTTTACATCCAGTCCTAACTATGTAGTGTTCACCGCTTGCATCCCAAAGATAAGCATCTTCCTCATCAAAGTGGATTAGAGCTGCCCCTTTTAAGAGCTGCCTGATTTTGTTGCATTGCCCTTCCAGATCTATCAGGATTGCTAAACTTTTTCAATCTTGCCACTCATTTTGATCCCAAAGAGATATAGAGTGTAAGGTGTTGAAACCTTTATCTTTCATCCACTCTTGTATGTCTTCAGTGTCTGAATGAGTCTGTAGTGGTTCTTTTCCCATGATTTTGTCCTACCAAATTGAAGTTGTTTTCCCATCGCCTGGGTACATGGTCTTATTGGCATATTTTCATTGAGAAGTATTTTCCTGGTGCCATCCATATATTTTGTTATAAGAGTCTTTTTCCGCCAACTCTCTTTTCCTGTAATTAGTCTTCATACTATTTTCATTCCTAGTGCTGCATTCATGAGCCCAAGTTTCCTTATTGATAGGCCTCCTTGTTCATAAGGTAGTACTACTTGCTCCCACTTGACCAGGCTAAATTTTTTGTTTTCATGCTCCCCCCCTCGCCACAGGAAGCTTCTTAAAATAAGCTCCACTTATTTGTGGGCACTTGCTGGGGCCATGGTTATGGCATATTGATAGATAGGTAGTGCTGCAAGGAGTGCTTTTATTAGAATTCCCCTTCGTGCCATATTCAGCCACATCATACCCTAGTTTTGTATTTTTTTTTCATTTTCTCAATTTGTTTAGTCCATATTTCTGTCTTCATGTTCTCTTTTTAAATTGGAAGTCATATGTAAAAGAAGTGTGTCCATTTTTCTTCCATAGGGATGTCTAGGATTTGCGAGATCCTTTACATAATTCTAGGAGGGGTGTTCGATCCATATATCTTGCATTTTGTATCATTTAATACCCACCTGAAACCTGTAAAATGTCATCCAGAACTTTTTGGAACCTCCTTGCTATTATTGTTGATGCCCCTCCCAACAGTAGAGTGTCATTAGAAAAAACTGAGCGATTTATTGTTTTTACTGCTTTTTCTATTCCGAACCCTGTGATATTTCTTTCCTTTCTTTGATTTTCTAGAGCCCTGCTTAATGTTTCCACCATTATAATGTATAGTAAGGGGGAGAGAGAAAAACCTTTCCTAGGCCTCTTGTGCTATGAAAGAAGTAACTGGGCCTTCCATTTACAAGGGGCACAATCCATGGAGTAGAGATGCATGCCTGTATGGCTCCCACGATTTCTCTAGAGGATCCAAGTTTCTAGACGATAACCATTAGATATGGATGACTGACTCTGTCGAATGCATTTGCCATATCTAGTTTGATTATGAGGATTTTTTCTTGTTTTAGTATACTGGAGTGAACCACTTCATGTACAATAATTATATTACTATGATTTGCCTATTCAGCACGAATCCTCCTTGGTTTCTAGATATAATTATTGGAAGTACTTCCTTGATTCTATTTGCAATTATTTTTGTTGTTATCTTATACGATAAATTGTAGAGAGAGATAGGGCGAAACCTGTTGAAAGTTGAGGGGTTTGCTTCTTTTGGGATAAGAGCAAGATAGGAGGATTCGGTGTTGCCTCCTTTTTTTTTTTTTGAAAACATTCTTCACTATTCTTAAGAAATCCTTTCTAATGGTATACCAATGAAATCTGTAGAATGTTATCATGAAGCCATCTGGCCATGGGGCTTTGTCCGGATGTAGGCTCCATATGGCTGTCACTACCTCTTCTTCTTTGAGATCCTTGCTTAGTGTTGCATTTTTCCTTTTTTTATTTTTCTTTTTGGGTGCTTTAAGAAGTATTCACTTTCAACCATTTCTTCATTCGTTGAAAGTAAGTTTTTAAAGTGCTTATAGGCTGCTTTTTTTAGTTCCTCTACTCCTTTGACCTCTTGGCTTTCAATTTGAATATTTTCTATTTGGTTTCTTACTCTTCTTATCTTCATTGTGTTATGGAAAAAATTATGTGTTTTTGTCCCCTGCCTTGAGCCACAAACTACTTAATTTCAATCTTGCCTCATCTTCGTCTTTCCTATTTTCCCTATATATTTCCCAAAAGATTTCCTTCTCTCTTAGGTAATCTTACTTGCTTTCTTCTTTGTTTCC
>APFE031110346.1:0-15621 GCA_000404065.3 Pinus taeda | reverse complement strand
TGAGCGGTATTATCCATCATCATGACATCAGGGGTAGAGATCATAGTGGGTGGTTGATAGAACTCCTACTCTATTGTAGGAGTGGGACCAAAACCCGCAGGTAGAGAGAAGTGGATTCACTACGAGCGACCTCTAATTCGTGAAGCACATGAATTCTATCAGAAAATTATTTGAGACGGGGACAACAATGAGAATAATGGCCATAATTATCACACAAAGCATAGGGGTGATTAATGTATAATGATCTATTCTTCTTAGATGACCTAGGTAAGATGACCTGGACCTGAGGAATGTTAGAATCATGGAAGATATTAGAGAAACAATTCTTGATATGAGGGAGCTCAGGACAATTATTGGTGGCATGACAAACAACATCACAGAAAGCGCATGGAGGAATAGGCTTCGGTGGCTTAGGAGGATATGGAGTTGTTTTGGGTGCCTTTTCTTTGGTGCCTTTTTCTAGGATTTTCCCCCCTCACCAAATGCTTTCAAAACAAGAGTGGGTTATTGTTGAGTTTATTATTGAACTAAATCAAAGGAAGGGGTAGGAACAACACGAAGAACGATGGTCAAAGTATTGTAAGGTTTGAGTTGATCTGGGGGAGTGTTTGCAAAAGGATCAATGTACCAGACTAGGATACCCAAGGTAATGTTAGGTAAACTCAATGTAGTCATGACAGATGTAGAATAAACTCATGGGGGTGTAAATAAAAACAATATCTAACCATAATGGTAATGACCTAGGGGAACTGCTCTGAGATGGTTAAGACCTGGGGGAAAAATTCCATGCTGAAAGGGATTAGGAGAGATACTAGTAGAAGGAAATGGTACTTGAGGAGTAGTACCAAAAGGCTAGGTTGAGTTGGGAATAACAGGCTCTAGAGGTGTTGGTTTTTGTGAAGGCATACCATATTGCTTGTGAGCAGTCTATGATGCTTGAAGCATTCAAAAAATGGATGAGCTAGGCTCAGAAGGAGTAGGTGGTGGACCGTAATAAGAAAAAGCAAGATGGAATATTCGTAGACTCCAGGAGAGAAATTGGTGAGGAATGAGACAATTTGATTGTCAGTCATTGATGAGATATTGGATTGATGTGAAGTTTGATATTTGGGATGATAGTACGTTAGCTGATCAATAGTGATGATCTTTCCATTATGAGGGAAGCACATCTTACGGTGAATGCAGATGCGAAAACTAACATAACATAGGTATAACTATGACCAAAAATGATTTTGTAATGTAATGGGGCATCAATGACCTCATTGTCAATAGAGACAGTATTGCCGACAACAATGATAGGATAGTTTTGATATAAGTCAAGGGGTTGTGAGGGATGATTGTCCCAAGCATGGAGAGTGATGGTGAACAGGGACAGGTCCAGGGAACCAATCCACTTCCAAACACTAGTAACCATCACAGAGGTGGAGGCACCTTCATCTATGATACACCATTGGACAATGACGTTTCTTATGGAGGCTGGGATTTGGAGTGCAATGGATGAAGGTAGAGGAGTGTTGGGAACAGGTCTCCTAGGGTCAATTTTGGAGTTAAAAGCCCGATTTTTGGGGCTAAAGGCCCAAGTTTTGTATAAAGAATGTAAATTCTTCGCATTTTGTGGTCGCGGAGTGTGAAGATGTAAAGAGTCATCAAGAGTTTCCACCCTTAGTTTATGTAACTTGTGTTAGATTTATAAGATCCACCCTTGGTTTGCGGACCATGGGAATGTATAAAAAGGGAAATCTTAGAAGAGTCTAAGGCAGTTTTGGTAGTTCAGTTCAGATATGTTTTGAAGAGTCATTGATGTAATGGTTCTGTGAGGGCTAAGAGTGAAGCGTCTTAACGTAGGAGAGAGGCTCTGTAACTAAGTGCGCAGAGGTCTGGGGTAGAAATCCATAGCTGAATGCGCGGACCCCTGCAGCTATGTGCATAGGGTAGTTAGAGTTTGTAAGAGCGATCTAAACAACACTAAAGAGAATTATTCTAGAATTACCTATGTATGACCTATTTTACTTTTGTTATAACTGCATGCAATTATGTTATTTTAATACTAGGTTTATGATTTAATGTTGTATTGACGCGTGAATCTATGTGTTTTACTTTATTATATGAACGCAATTAAGAATATCTGTTTATGCGAATATAATCATAATTCATATTGAAGTTATCCACTACTTAAGTTAATCGAGGTAAATACAGCAATAAGAGTAATTATAAAGGTGTGTAAGTGTCTGGATCACCTATTTAAGGTACATGAAAGATAGTCATAGACCTTCGCAGAGGTCTAGAGGACAACTAACGGAAGTATATTGATAAGCCATAAAAGGCTTATCGATCTGCGTGAAGGAAGGGTTAGGGTATAAAGAGACAACACTACCATCTCAGGGTGTGGAAACTTGGTTCCTGCATCCCCCTATACTACTTCGGGTGAGACTTCAATCCGCGCTCCACAAGTTGATGCCGAAAGGGCTAGTAGTGTAGGGATTTTCTTGGTTAATTAACGTTGAACTTGGGTCAAGGCCCATCAAGCCAACAAATGGTTCCATTGTTAGGACATGATCTGCATAAAAATATGTGTGATGCCGCATCATTGGAATCCAACTAAGAAGGAGATCAAAGACTGGTTGGGTAGAAATATCCACGAATTCACGGCATGAGAGAATAGGAAGCCGCGATTGACGAAAGAACAGTGGTTGGACAAATATCTGTACACAGAGATACAAGAAATCTTCATTTGTTCCTTCCCGATTGAATTATATGAGTGGATCGTGAAATTGGCAGATGACCAAAGAAGGTGGAGGCTTGACCGTCCAATAGTCTGGACCCTAGAATTAGTGTGGAGATTAGAAGCCTCTAAAGATAAGATTGCACACGTTGTTGATCATTGGCTCGATCATATTGTAGGAGGGTTCGTGACATAGTTCATGGTCAATACCTCGGTCAGCGACTGTGAAGCGGAGCGCCGCTTCTTCAAGGGGTTGTGAGGTAAGTATTTAAGGTCTTTAAATGATTGGATGAAGATGTTATTGTGTGAAAAGCAGATTATGAAACTACCTTGATGTTTGGGGCTATGGGAAGTGGAAAGACATTCAGGAACAAAGGGAAAACAGACTCTGAATATAACCCACTTATTGAACTTCCTCTGAGTGACGACGAGGAAGCAGCACAGGCTTCTCTGCAGAGCGTCGTTAAGTTGATAAAACAAGGGTTCCCTCGAATACCCCATTCACCCACACCGCCTCCATCTTCACCTCCACCGCATACACCTTCACCTACACCACCACCACCTCTGCCACCATTCAGTATGGCGAACCCAGTAAAGATACATGTGTTCAAGGGCTTGGGAAATAAGGATCCGGATGAGTTTTGGTTAGTAGTGAAGGTTGTATGGGAAGCTCAGGGTATCACAGATGATCATATTAAGAAAGAAACATTGGTTAGTGATTTGCAGGAATGCACACTAACGCGGTACATTAAGTACTACACTGATAACTCGACGTCTGCATTGGCAAATATTCAGACCACGCTGAATAAGGAATTCAGTAGGCCTAAGTCTGAAGCACAATCAATCGTTGGATTTGACGAAATAACGATGAGGCCTGGTGAGAGACCCTGGGAGCTAGATCAGAGATTGAAATGCAATATCTGTGAAGCTAACATGAATATGACTAATGGGAAGCATCGTGAATGGTTTGTGGCTTCGCTCCTACCTCATCTAAGGGTTGTGCTATCACAACAAAAGATTGGGACCCAGGCGGAATCTCTGGAGATTCTGATGAGATTGCATGAGACATTGATGCAAGATCATAATTTGGGGGTTCAAGAGATTCATGCGCAGTTACAAAACCTTTTCCTAGAAATGCAGAGTCTGAAGAACGATAGAACAGTTTGGCCATAGGTGCGCGAAGAAGTTTGGTGCCTGAAATGCAAAATCCAGGGGCATGACAAAGATCATTGCCCAGTCTTCACGAATTATGTTGTAGCAGGAGGACCAATACCTCTGAGACCGGATGCTCAAGCGAGGCCAAGTGCAGAGCCCACACTATGGTGTGCTATCTGTCAAGTAGCTGGAAAACATATGATTTTTTATTGCCATTTGCTGCAGAAATTTGTACAGACATCGCAACAACTCTTCTGCAACTTCTGTAAATCAGTGGGTCATGATGAGTGCAATTATCATAGTTACGAGTTAATGATGGATATAACGCTCGCATATTGGGTGCACGGAGAAAGCCGGCCTCCAGACCAAGGTGTTGGGGGAGCGCAAGGCAAATATCAGGGGTGCGGACGAGGCCAAGGTGGAGGAGAACCTGGTAGAGATCAAGGACAGGTCATTTATTACAACTGTGGAGGACCAGGACACTACGTGCGAGACTGCCCAAATTTGATGCATATGTCATGCCGATATTGTACTTAGTTTGACCGCACAAATGAATATTGCGCGGTATTTCTAGCTAAGATACGTGAAAAGGGGGCGCAGCTGACCCAAAACCTGCAGATGATGAGGGCTAACCCTCGTGAAGAGGATCCCAAGGTAAATATTGTGCTACGGAGTGGGATGACGAATCACAAAGATAAGGAGAAGTAGCCTAAAGAAAGTGAATGGGTCCACAAAGCTCCAGAAAAGGAGGTCGAATTTGATCTGAAGCACACACGGGAAACATTTATGGAAGTGAAGAAAAGCTTTGTTGAGGCCTTTACCTCAGGAAGTCAGGATAAGCCAACTGAAGAGATGGACCCTTCCATGCTTACTACTTTCTTGGATACCTGTATGAAGCTCTTGCATGAGAGCAAGGTTGTAAAAGGACTAAAGGAACTGATAAATAAGTGTATCGGGAAAGAAAATTCTCTTGATGGACCGCACATAGTTAGGAAGATTGGTAAGAATAGGCCAAGAACGGGGCGTGAGATGAGGCTTATTGCGCAAATAGGAGAATATGAGATGCATCAAGTAATTCTAGATCTAGGGTCAGATGTGAATGTTCTGCCTAAATGGACATGGGAAAGGATGGGGAGACCTGCGCTGCAATGGTCTCCGATTCAGTTAAGGATGGAAAATCAGTATAAAATCATTCCCATGGGAAGATTACAGGAAGTGATAGTGGATATTGAGGGCGAAAGTGCATTGGCTAACTTCGAAGTGATAGAGATAATGGATGACGGCAATCCCTACCCTGCTCTCCTTGGGATCGATTGGGCCACTAACATGAATGGGGTAATCAATTTGAAGAGGTGGAAGATCATATTTGAGAAGAAATCGCTCCACGTAGTAGTGCCCCTGGACCCTGTAGAAGGACCATGCTATATTGAACTGATCCGCGATTATGAAAGTGACGATAACTTGGACCAGGTTTATAAGATAACAACGTGAGATCAGGATTGGGTGAATCTGATAGTAGATGGACATATTGCATGGGACTGCGAAATCTCCCACACTTCAGATTTAGATGAGGAGTTGGAACACTAGCATAACCGACTACATGAAGTACGTAATATGATGACCACGTCCCTGCTTTGTGTATCATCGGTGGTAAGGAATCTGCCTTACTATGATGGTTTAACTGACATTGACAAATTTTTGGATACATTTAACAGGGAAGTGCCAGAGAAGCATCGCTACTAGGCCTTGGATTGGGTGCTGCAAGCTACGCCTCCGATATGGTGGGGTACGCATAAGGAAAGTTTTGATGATTGGCACATATACAGAAAGAGGATGAGATTGTGGTTTGGTCACCCACAAGTGCATCTCACAGAGAAATATGATGGGAGGGATGACCCGCTCGATCACCTAGCCAAATGGACCAAGGTCTATGGAGTAGAGCCTGAGCCTGAATGGGTGCATCTGTTTGTCATACTTTGGATGTTATACCGATGAATTAGTACTTAGAGACGGAGCTCTGCCATGGCACTAAAGAATGGGACGTTTTGAATCAAGGGTTTTTGATGACATTTACTTTCGAGGATGGATTTAAATGTATTGATGAAGCATTGCAGGAAGTCAAGGCATCGATCTTTAGAATACCACAGGATCCCTTGGACATAATTCAATTAGATTGGACTACCTAGCTGCGCTACGTGCTGGAGTGTTATAATGTGACTGTTGAGGAAGGCGATGAAGACTTGAGGAACATTAATATCCCAGAGACTGAAGGTCACGTGAAGTTGAAGGACTGTAAATTGAGAATCCATATATCAACACACCGCTAAAAACAAGACAAGTGAACATTGGGACAGATGTGGAGCCAAAATTTTACAAAAATTGGGGACCACTGGGATGATGCAATAGTCAATAAGTTCTTTGAATTGATCCGCGAATATCAAGACTTGTTCCCTACGAAGTTTTCATATTTCAAAGGGATAATAGAGGACTTGGGAGTCATGAATATCACATTGAAACCAGACATGAAGCCGATTAATCAAAGCCCTTATCGCCTCAACCCCAAGTATAAAGAGAAGATCCCCTTAGAGTTGGATAAAATGCTTGTCGCAGAAATTATTGAACCGGTCGAAGAATTTGATTGGGTGAGCCCAATAGTGGTTCAGGAAAAGAATAAAAAGGATGAAGTAAGGATATGCGTAGACCTCAGGAAGTTGAATGACGTCTGCGTGTAGATCCCTTTCCAACTCCTTTCATCGATGAAGTGTTGGATAATGTTGGTGGCCAGGAAGCATATTCATTCACTGATGGGTTCTCGGGGTACCATTAGATCAAGATCATGCCTGAGGATAGAAGCAAGATGACCTTTATGACTGAATGGGGGTACTTTCAGTATACTGTGATGTCGTTTGGACTGAAGAATGCATCGACAATAGTTTCGCATGTAATCATTGCGACATTCAAGGATTTCATTCATAAGTTTATGAAGGTATAATTTGATGATTGGACAGTGTTTGGGCTGGTAAAGCGCCATGTAGCTAGCTTATGATTGATGCTGAACACATGCCAGAGGTATCATATCGTGCTCAATTTGAAGAAATTATTATTTTGTGTTCCTTTTGGGATCCTGCTGAGACATCTAGTATGTAAACAATGCTTAATGGTAGATCCTGCTAAGATCACAGTCATCATCAATTTGGAGGCACCAAGAAGTGTGAAACAGTTGTGCACAACGCTGGGGCATATAGGATATTATTGGACGTTCATCAAAAGCTATGCTTAGATTACCGCACCGATGGAGAAGGATGCTACATTATGTTGGAATGAAGAGTTTCAGCAAAGCTTAGATGTGTTGAAGGAAAAGATGGTAACCGCGTCGATCCTAGTCTTCCCAAATTGGAAGAAGGAATTCCATGTGCATGTGGACGTGTCATGTATTGCGCTAGGAGCAGTACTGATGCAGTTTGTTGTGCAGTTGGCGCATCAGGAGGTATAGGAACCATATGGAACAAAAATAAATGGGAACTCACAAATCAAAACTCACACAGCTGGTGGGTAAGAACCGACATTCAGAACAAAGCATCAAAAGAGGACTATACTATTTATAACATCTACGCCCCAAACCATAACAGGGATAAAGCCTCATGCTGGGACTCAATAACCACAGATCCCCTTGCAGTTCAAGGAAGGAGCATTTTCCTTGGAGGAGACTTAAATCTAATAAGGAATGCTGATGAGAAATTAGGAGGAAATTTCTATGCAGACCCATCAAGAGATTCCCTAGAAGCCATAATCCAAACCCATAATCTAGTGGACATCCCTCCGCAAAACGGGAGGTTCACCTGGAGCAACAAGAGAATTGGCAACAGCAACATAAAAGAGAGACTAGACAGAATTCTCGTTCAAGAAGGAATAGTTGCAAGCTTCTCAAACATCAAAAGCAAAATCATTCAAGGCTACACCTCAGACCACAAACCAGTGGCCCTGACTCTCGATAAGGGAAGGATCATGGGGCCTCTCCCCTTTAAATACAACAAAGCTTGGGACAACAAAGAAGAATTTCGAAACCTGATTCAGGAGCAGTGGGCAAAGGAAGTCATTGGTTCGCCTCATTACATTTGGGAAACCAAGCTTAAATCTCTCAGGACAGTTGTCAAACAGTGGGCAAGAAACCACGCAGCAGAGGCAAACAAAAAAAGAACAGACCTCCATAAACAACTAGAGCAATGGAATCAGGAAAAGGAGAGAATCCAGTACACAAAGGAGGACCAAGCCAAAGAAAACGAAATGTATAAAGAACTATACAGGCAAAATAGGATGGAAGAAGAAGAACAAAGACAAAAATCTCGGTGTCTTTGGCTCAAAGCTGGAGACAAAAACACTTCCCTTTTCCATAACAGCCTAAAACTCAGATGCGCAGGGAATCAAATAGAGAGAATCATGGTGGAAGGGAAAGAGATAAGGGATTAGGAAGAAATCAAAGAGGCAGCCTACAAACACTACAAATCCCTCTTATCCACAGACCCCCAGCCTCAAGACAATGCAGAGTTTCTAAGCCTAATCGAAAACAAAATCTCAGACTCACAAAACAGAGAGCTGGATCAAGAGGTCACAGAAGAGGAAATTAAGTGGTCAGTTTTTAGCATGCAACAAGACAAGGCTCCAGGCCCATATGGGTTTACTGTGGCCTTCTATAGAAATCACTGGGAGACTATCAAGAAAGACTTCATAAGGATGGTGAAAAACGTCTTCTTAAAATGCAAAATGGGGAACAGCATCAAATCCTCCCATCTAGCCCTCATTCCCAAGGATCCTAATCCCCAATCCTTTGACCGTTTCCGCCCAATCTCCCTGTGTAATGTCTCTTACAAAATCATTACCAAAATCCTTGCTAATAGGTTAAAAAACCTTCTCCCCTCCCTCATCTCAGAGAATCAAGGGGGCTTTGTCCCAAGTAGACAAATCATGGATAATGTCATTCTTACCAGGAGGCAATTCACAACAGCATAAGCAGGAAGGAAAGGGGCATGATCATCAAATTAGACATGGCAAACGCCTTCGACAGGGTCAACCACCACTTCCTGAAGGAAGTTCTCAGGAAATTTGGGATATCTAATAATTTCATCAGCATTATCATGGAGTGCATTACTCATCCCTGGACAACTCCTCTGATTAATGGCAGACCAAGCAACTACTTCAGAAGCACCAGGGGATTGAGACAAGGCTGCCCCCTCTCCCCATTCCTATACATCATCATGGCTGAAACGCTGAGCATACATTTGGAAAAACTCCGAATGCAAAAAGAAATCACAGGAATCAGTATAGTAAGAGGAACGAAGGGAATAAATCACTCACTCTTCGCATATGATACTCTCCTAATTGGGGGAGCCTCTAGTTTGATGGCAAAAAGATTCAAGAAAACGCTAGACTCCTTCCTATTAGCGTCTGGAGGAAAGCTCAACAAGAAAAAGTGCATGATATACACCTGGAACGTCCCCAGGCACATCATTCAAAGAATCTCTTCGATCCTTGACATTCCAGCTCAAAGGAACTGGAGCTATTTCATGTACCTGGGACTGCCTTTAGCAAAAGATTCGGTCAAGACAGAAATCTGGGTGAAACTCATAGAAAAATTGAGAGGAAAACTCTAGAGCTGGGGAATGACTTGGCTCAACTTGGCTGGAAGAACTACCCTCATCAAAGCCATCATCTCTGCTCTCCCCATTTATCAATTCGCAGTCACCCTAGCTCCTGCAAGCACCCACAAACATATGGAAATAATTATAAGAAGCTTTCTATGGCAGGGAGGAAGGCAGGACTCCAAAAAGTTTAGTCTTGTCAAATGGGATCAGGTCATCCTCCCGTTTGAAAAAGGAGGATTACGAATAAAAATCCCAAGATTATCCAACATGGCGATGGGTTTCAAACTAATTTGGAGAATCCTCAACGGGAAAGGTGCTTGGTGGACAGAAGTCATCAAAAGGAAATATCTGAATGGCCGCAACTCCAACATCCTATCTGAACCAATTGTTGATAGGCAGTGCACTCCAGTTTGGAAGCTCATTAAAAAAGCCCTCCCCCAATTCAGAAATTATATCTCGAGAGCTCCGAGAAGTGGAAGAGATATTAACATCTGGACAGATCGAATCATGGGATCAGGACCAAGGAATACAACTCAAAATCTCAGACCTCTTCAAATTTGGATGGAAGCAAAAAGCTTAAATTCCCTATATGACATCTCCACTTGGGATCAAAACAGTTGGCAGGACTGGAAGTGCCTCTCTCCTCGAAACAATCTCAAGGATCTTTGGACTGAACTCAAGCTATCTCTATTTGGTTCAGCTCCTACAAACAAATTGACAGAGGACAGATTTGTTTGGGACCCCAACGGAGGAATCTACACAGTCAAAGAAGGCTACAAGATCCTCCAGAATGCCACGGTCACCAATAATTGGGCTCTCCATAAAGTGGTTGGAAATCAGAATGTCTCCCGAAGGTCAAGTTTTTTAACTGGACTCTCCTCAAAGGCAAAATCCTCACAGCTGAAAACCTCAGGAAAAGAGGCATCCTAGGTCCCTCTATATGTTGTCTTTGCCGAGCAGCTGAAGAAAGCAGCCTCCATCTTTTTCTTGAATGCCCCTTTGCTCAAAGCTGCTGGAAGCTCATCACTAGCCCCCTAAGTAGAGGAGAAATGCCCAACCAGATCACCTCTCTTCAAAAAAATTGGGGGAACCGCTACCCCAAGAAAAACAAGAATCTTATCAAAAGATTGTGGAACAGCATCCCCTCAACTCTTTGTTGGCAAATTTGGATCACCCGAAATAAATGCATTTTCAATAATAAGAAGCCCAGCATCTCCAGCACCTTGACAAAAACAATAGCACTCATCTCTGAGACTATAAGTGCCAATGGAATGTCCCAACCAGATCAAGAAAGCTGGAACAAAAGGGAGACCGAATGGATAAGCAAATTCAGTCTCAGCTTGGATACAAGAAACTACACCACCTCCAACATAGGCCAGAAAAGGAAGGAGTGGAAGCTCAGAGGCTCTAATGAGGAAGTCACTGAATGGATACTAAATCAAAATAGGCCTACCCTCCAGTTCGATGGGGCATCCAAAAATAATCCGGGACAAGCAGGTGCAGGAGGAGTTATCAAGGATCATCAGGGCAAAGTTATGGTGACTTACGAGTGGGGCTTGGGTAACATGACCAACAACAAGGCCGAGGCTTATAGCCTCTTCCTGGGTACCTCAATCCTGAAGAGACTTGGAATGCAAAATCCAATCATCCTGGGCGACTCAGCTATTATCATCGCTGCCATGGTTTCAGGGAGCGATTTTAAGCAAACAGCTCTGAACAACATTAAAAACAGTATCATAGACAACATTAGAGATATAACAGGGGCCACTTTCAAACATGTGCTGAGAAGTAACAATATTGAGGCGGATAGTCAAGCCAACAAGGCATCCAGCAGGTCGGTAGGCCAAGTCAGAGAGAATGATTTTACATATGACAAACAAATCCCTTAATCTGTCATATCCCACCCTTCCTCCTCAGAATCTGGGTCACTTCAGTCCTCTCTCTTCCTGAAATTCGCATACCTCCAAGCTCCCATATCCTCTGCCAAATATTCTCGACTGCGCCATGGTGATCCTCATCTCTCCGGTCCACGCCCCTGTTTACATTACTGTCACTTCTCTCAGATACGAGCATGAGCTCCTCATGACCCCCGCCGTCATTCCCAAGCTTCGATCAGGTGGTCTACGCCCCAATATCTTCCTCGCCAGCAACAAAATCTTTGTCTGGCATCTCAGTCATCTCAAGGACTGGATTTCCCTCTGCTCGAACTCTCAAACAAGCCCCTCCTCATCCTTTAAATCGTGCAGCTCCGCTCCCTCCCTTCTCACAGCGATCAATGCTCCGAAGGTCTCTGTTGCAGCCCTCTTACAGAGTAGTCTTTCTCCTGAAGCCGCGCGTACTCATCCAGAGAGTGGAGGCCGACCTCCCACAGCGGTAATTTCGGGCGCTTTCTTTCACTGTCTCTCTTTTAACACTAACCGGTCGTTTGTTTCTTTGTTCTAGCGCTCATCCCCTCCTTTCTTCATCCTCCCTCAGGTTTCCACTCATCTCCCACCTTCTCTGTCCCACTCCCGAGCAGAAATCCCGTCCTGCTCTCCCCCTCTCAGCCTCCTTCATTTCCCTCTGCCGCCTCTCCCCTCAGTTCCCATCTTTAGCAGCATCAAGCCTCAGTTTCTTCTTATCAATTCTGTGAAATGGCTGACCAACAGGAAGCCCGTGAGCCCGCAGCCAATCCTCTAGAGAATGTCATCACAAACAGCGAATGTACCCTCTGCGAAGCACATACCTTCATGATTGCCAGATTCATCAAACGTTTCAATGATCTCAAAGAGGATTTCTAGGCAGACAGCAGGTCCAAAAGGAAGAAGCTGGAGAAGCAGAAAGCAGAGATCGAGGCACTTAAGGAGAGATGCACTCACTTGGAGGAAGCAATAGCCCACATCAGGACCTTAACCTAGAGCATGCAAGCTGAAGCCTCGACCAGGGCCAGCGCAAGAAAAGAAGCTCACCCGGATGATTCAGTCAACCAACAGCAACCTTATGATATATGCACTGTAAATTTTGTTGGTTAGCAGGCTCTTTTGTTCGGCAATATAGCCGTTACCTATTTCATTCTATCTACAGTGTTTTTAGCAACAAGGATCAAGGGTCTGCGCACCCATTTTGGATCCTCTCCTCCAGTTTTTCCCATTATATGTAATCGGACATAGTCCTCGAAGTTTTTATAATATATAAGTAACCGATCTTGTCAAAAAAAAATCAGAGCTTGAGTGTTGAAGTGCAGTTTGGAACAGCAAGGAGGAAAATTACAACTTGCTGATTTTTCACTCAGAAAATTCCAGCAATCTGATTTTTCACAAACAACAGTTTTATCCTTACTACAACAGTGCTATTTTTCAGTTTTAGGACAGCAGGATGTCATTGGGATTGAGGGTGGAGGATAGGTTGGATGGGCATAACAATTACAGCGTTTGAAATGACAGAATGCAGAGTATGTTTGAGGAGGCAGAAGTCTGGGACATCATGGTGCATACCACACAGAACCCTGTTGCTATGCCTACTAATGCTACTCAGTTGGCTGATTATAATAAAAAGAACAGCAAGGGTAAGAGACTGATTCTAGATAGAGTCAAAGACCATTACATTCCTCATGTGAGAGGAAAGAGAAATTCCCATGAGATGTGGACAACATTGTCCAATCTCTACTAGAGTACCAATGAGAACCGGAAAATGGTCCTGAAGGAGAAGCTGAAGACCATTAAGATGGGTAATGATAGCGCAGCTGGATATCTCACAAAAATTACTAATGTGGGAGATGAGTTGGCAGCAGTTGGAGAGGTCATTCCACCCACTGAGTTGGTGCGGATTGCAGTGAATGGCCTCCTCCGTTTATGGATGAACTTTGCTGATGGGGTTTGTGCATGTGAGACCCTTCCCACATGGGAGAGGTTTTGGGATGATTGCATTTAGACAGAGATCAGGAAAGGTCATCGTGGGGCAGCCAAGCCAGTTGAGCAGGATGAGGATGTAGCACTGTTGGTAGGAGGCAAGAAAGGCAAAGGGAAGAAGCAGACTTCCACAAGCAATGGTGGGGGCAAAGGCAAAGGTAAAGGTAAACACGGTAACGCACAGAAGGACTATTCCAAGGTCAAGTGTTGGAATTGTCAAAAGATGGGACACTATGCAGTTGTGTGTCCGGAGAAGAAGAAGAAGGGGAAGAACCAGAGTGTGGCAACTTCAGCAGAGGTTGAGGACTTTGCAGATCGTTTTGGCCGAGAGTTTGGGTTCACTACATGTGAGTCCTCTAGTGCAGGATCACCTGCCACACAGGTTCAGAAGGAGAATTCTTTTCCCTCGATTAGCGGAGCATCTTCGGGTATCTGGTATGTGGACAGTGGGGCTTCACGTCACATGACAGGAGTCCGTGAGTACTTCTCAGAGCTTTCAGAGAGTGGCACTGATATGGAGGTAGTACTTTGTGATGACAGAGTTGTTAGAGCAATTGGTGTGGGGACACTGACATTTCAGAGGGAGTCCAAACCTCCCTTGAAGGTGTCAAATATTCTTTATGTGCCAGGAATGAGGAAGAACCTCATATCCGTCTCAGCTTTGGAGGACAGAGGATATGAGGTACTGTTCAGGGGAGGACAGGTGTTGATGTATTCCAGGGGCACTCCAGCTAATTCAGCTAGAGTGATAGGTGTATGCCATGCAAAGGTGTACAAGTTTGCATTCCAGCCCCTTTTGGCATTGAGCAGTGGTACCGACAACAGAGCTAGCAGTTCTGAGTTGTATGAGATTTGGCACCGCAGGATGGGGCATATGTATCATGGAGCCTTGAGGACCTTGCGGGAGATCACTACAGGTGTGCCAGATTTCATTACTGATCACTTTGATACGTGCAAAGGATGTGCGATGGGCAAGTTTGCCAAATCCCCTTTTCCCAGCAGTGACAGAAGAGCGACTGGGATACTTGATTTGATTCATTCCGATGTGAGCGGTCGGATGTCTCATGTTTCCTTGAGTGGATATGAGTACTATGTTCTATTCATTGATGATCACTCCAGGAGGACCTGGATTTATTTCTTGAAGACCAAGAATGAGGTCTTCAAGCGGTTTCAGGAGTTTAGAGCTCTTGTGGAGACACAGACAAGTCCGAAGATCAAGTCCCTGAGGTCGGACAATGGGGGAGAGTACACCCTTGGAGAGTTTCTTGACTGTTGTGCGGAGGCAGGAATTAGGAGGGATTTCACTGTTCCTTACAACCCCCAGCAGAACGAGGTTGTAGAGAGGAAGAACAGATCCATCGGAGGGGCTGCCAAAGCCATGTTACATGATCAGGGGTTGCCATTGTTCTTGTGGGCAGAGGCCTGCAACACAGTTGTTTATTTGCAGAACAGGAGTCTGCATCGTGCCTTGGGGCACATGACTCCAGAGGAGGTTTTTTCTAGGAAAAAACCTGATATTGGTCATCTTCGTATCTTTGGGTGCATTACATACTCCTACATACCCAAGGAGAAGAGGACCAAACTAGAGCCCACCGCAGAGAAGGGTATCTTTGTGGGCTACAGTGAGACCTCAAAGGCCTTTCGGATTTACATTCCTGCACAGAGGAAAGTTGTTGTCAGGCGGGATGTGAAGTTCGAGGAGGACAAGGCCTTTAGGAGGTCAGGGAGTTAGAGTATCTGGATCAGCCAGATCCTCAGCAGCAGTTGATTCAGTCGTAGGGATCCAGTGGGTAGGGATCAGGAGGATCCGGAGGTACATCTATGATGATGCCAGGTCCGTTAGTGAGCAGTGGCTCGACGAGCCACAGGGGTGGTGCTCTGGGAAGCATGCAGAGCAGTTCACAGAGCAGTTCACTAGGGAGTCCACTGATGGATAGTTCACACGGTACCTCAGCGTCTACAGGTTCAGGTGCAAGCAGGAGGACAGCATACAGGTAGTCAAGAGTTCAGGCTCCTGATGGTGATGATGAGGAGGAGTTTCATTCTCCAATTGGAGAAGTATGCTTAGGGAAGAGGAAGCCCAAGTGGCTTCAGGACACCTTGAGAGATGCCACAGCTGTTGTTGAGCCTAAGAGGCCGGTCAGAGAGAGTAGACCACCTGAGAGGTTTTGTAGCTATATGGCAATGGCTACCAGCATCCTTGACTCTGAGCCTTCTA
>APFE031110345.1:4050-15511 GCA_000404065.3 Pinus taeda | reverse complement strand
TTTTTAATAAACTAAAAATTGAAATAGTGATAAAATAAGATTGGTCAGATAATCCTATCTCTATTACCTTTTTTGATTGAGCATGATTATAGGTTTTCTACTTGTCTTATTTGTATTTTGGTTCTATTAGCCTCCTAAGTTGTGGACTGTCTCTAGTTGTACTTCTATTTATATGCCATAAGTTGCTAGTGGTAGTCAAAAACCTGGTCAGGGTGACTACCTGCATTTTGACATCAATGTACTTCTTTTTGGATGAATGAATAGAACCTTGACTTATAAAAAAAAGTCGAATGCGATGAGAATTAAATATATATAAATAAATAAATGGATGAATAAAATAAGAAATTGTCAAATTAACAAAATGGGAAAAATTGAATATATATATATATATATATATATATAGAAACTAGCAATTGCACCACATGTTGCAAAGGAAATGCCGTAAGGCAGGGACATAGGAAATAATAACATAGAAGATAAAAGCACAAATTTTATGCAATTTTATTTATTTATCAAAATTTCCGTGAGAAAAAAAATTGCAATTTTTTTTTGAAAGGCCTCCACTGCTCTTCCATCATTATTCCACTTAGTCTCATCTATCTCCCCCAAGTACTCTTCATTTGGTGAATGAATTGAGAGAGTGTCCACGACAACCATGGTTTTGGTGGCTTGGAGTTGAGTTGGCATTGATGATAGGAAGAAATTTCAAGGATTTGAAAGAAATATTTTATACTCTGGATTTGTTTCATTGGGGATGATATTTCTCATAGCATAGGGTTTCTTTGGTACATACCCTCCATATGGGTATTGTCCAAAATTCAAAGCAACATGCTACCCTGACGCCACCCAGATTATTGTGGTCAAGATCCCTACTAGACCTTCCTTTGTCTCCAACTTTGGCCACCTGCTACCCAAATTATTATAGTTAAGATCCTTGCTAGATGTTCTTTTGTGTCCAACTTTGGCCACCAAGATGCATGTAATAATATCTAGAAAGAGTGTTCCCAAATTTTTTGTGGACAAAGCTAATTATGAGTAAAGAGTACATGTGTTTGTGTGCATGCTAGAAGAAATTAGGAAGGGGCTAATTTCTAGAAAAGTGGAGTTGAAGAGAAAGCACCATTGCAAAAGGTGCATGTGGAAAATTTTGATTCTTCTAATACGTTTTGTGTTGAGTTTGCAAATATGAAAGATCGAGTATGTACATGTTTTTTATTATGATCAAGAAGTACAAAAGATCAGTGACCAAGAAGAAATTGAGTATTTCCTTGAAAGCGATGAGATGAATGTTGCATGTACTTTTTGCATAGATTTCAAGGTTATGAACAATGGGAAAGTTGCAATGTATAAAGTTAGGGAACTTGTTGTTTCACAACAACCAAATATGTTTAAGAAATGATATTTGTACCTAAAGAGAAAAATGTCATAATAGAGTACTCAACTTGAGGCAACCTTGGGTGGTTATTTATGAGGCTTTTGATTCATTGAGTATTCATGGAGACTGGAATATGAAATTAAAGTCATGTGTTTATTGTCTCAAATTAAACCACATTCCTAGCAAGCAAGTCTGCAAGTAAGGCCTCCATGTCAAAGCACCATTTTTTGTCATATGCAGATGCAGTTAACTCCATGGAGTATTTATTTGGTGTAAAAATTAACATTTACATTAATGAAGCCATGTACAAGTTGCAATCTCATAATCATTTATCTTTTTCATCAATAGTGGGTTTAGCTCATTGGTTCCTAATCACTTAATTCTAGAAGTGTTCAAATTCATCTCATTTATTCACACTTAATAGATTATACTAGGTATTCTAAGGTCCGTTTCTATCATTGGTGGGTCCCATTGTGTCCATTAATGGTTTCCCCCATTAAATGGTACGCAAGTAGTTTCTTTTATGCCTGACATTATCTCTCATATTCATATAATATAGAATCATACCATTGATAGGTTTGGATTAAAGACATAAGGCCCAGGAGGAAATTACTCATTTTTCCCACCTCTCCCAAGTTGCGATGGGGTATATCACTACTATGTCAAAACCTTGAAGACTACATTGACACTCTCATTAGTGCTAGATACAGTGACATACATCCACATTATAAATTCTCGCCATTATGATCTCTTTTATGACATGGATTCCCCATGTACTTTCTAATGGCTATGGTATTGCATATTGTTACACAAATCCACAACATATTTTGCCTGTGGTTATGGATTTTTCTCTCTTTTACTAAGAATGGGTATGCATACCTCGGGACAATTTATATATCTAATTGGTTGATGAATAGTTGTAGGTACTTCGAGGTCTTTGATCCAATAGATGTTTACATATGCTACTCTACTTACCATGGATTTCTTAATATATTTTATCCATTGGTTCCTTTTACAACATTATATATTAGTGGGCCCAGGCTTGGCCTGATCCCAGGGTGAATTTGATGGATTAGATGCCCCCTGGTCACAACTCCTCAAGCCACAGGTCAAGCCTGGAGGATCACAGACAATTTGACAAAAAAAGTGTTTGATTTTTTTTTCGTTTTAATTTAAATTACTTTGTTTTTCTTTATATAAATTTGATATAATGATGTTATTTAATATGTACATTGAAATATTTTATTTATGGACAACAATAAAATATTTTTTTGTTATTAGTTTATTTTTATTTTAACTATTACATGCCATCTAAACATAAATGAATTTCATATAATCTAATATCAATTATAATATTTTTGCAGGGTATTTGACAACTCCATATTAAGTAGTGAAGGATGTTAGGTCCCGATACTACTAGTGTAACCCTTATTGTTATTAGTGCAACCCCCTTATTGTATTATTGTGCCCATATAGTCCCCATGTTGTTATTATTATGCCCCATAGAAGCCCACTATTGTTATTGTTTCGCTCCTACAATAGTATTGTTATGTAGGCTCTCATTGTATTGGGACCTCCTAAACTCATATATATAGAAAGTAGGTCTTATCATTTGTATCATCCAAGAATTGTTCATTTGTGTGATGTAAAGGAGGTTTCCCCTCGAAGAGGCTGATTTTGAAGCCGTTGATCTATCTTTTCTATCTTTTTGTGAGTTGGTTCATAACATTTGGTATCAGAACTTTGGATTCTAGGGTTTCGCTGCTCCAAACAGGTCATTGTGGAATTTTTGCTATACATTTTTCTCTACGAAGTTTAAGAAGCTAAAACAAAAACCCATTTGACCTGAAATTGTTCTGAATGTCGGGTCCAAATTTCATATCTTGTATCGTTATATTTTCGGATATATGATATGAGGAAGTTAGAATTTTTGCAAAGCTCTAGAATTCCATCTCAAATAGGTCATCGTGGAATTTTCGCTATAACTATTTTTCTACGAAGGTTCAGACTCTAAAATTAAAACCCATTTGATTCAATATCTTGGTGAAGATCGGGCCCAAATTTAAGATCTTGTTTCACTATATTTTAGGAGATACGGTCCACGACATTTAGGGTTTTTGTAGGCACCATAATTACGTCCCAAACAGGTAACCTTGGGAAAATCATCATAACATTCTCTTTGAGCATCAAATTGAAATTTCATGAGAAGTTATAGAAAGAGGACGAACTTTATTTTTCATGTGTATTGTTTTTAGGTTTGAAGGTCAAAATAATTAGACGTAGCACTTCGTACATGTTCGCTCTACTGAAAAAGTATATAATCAGGTCATCTTGGGAGATTGGGCATAACTCTTTCTTCGAGAATCCAATTTCGATCAGATTGGTTGCATTGGAAAGAGGACGCAGAGGGCTACTGTAGGTAGAAATATCAAATCTTGGAGATTCGAAATTTCATAGATACAATAGATTCAAGTTCGAGCTACTAAAAGAAAGAAAAAAATGATTCAAATCAAGAAAATAGAAACAGCTAGGAAGCAAAATTGGATGGATGATTTGAAGATGTGATTAAAGCTAAGATACATAGTTTTATATGTGCCATGGAAGCTAATATTCATGGTAGGGAAGCATATTTGAAGAAAGGCATGGAATATTTGAAGAAAGACATGGAAGGTTTGAAGGAAGGTGGGACGAAGCTACTACAAGAAAGTCTTCCTAATGACAGAAAGGCAGTAGAAGAAACTCATGATGAGAAAAAAAATGTTAATCATGATTTTATAGAATCTGACATTGGATTGAAGACCCACCATATTCCAAAGATCGATATGAGGAAGTCTGATGTCAAGGATCCCATAACATGGATACTACAAATGAAGAAATATTTTGATCTACATGATGTGCAACTGTTACAAAAGGTACGTATTGCATCTTTATATTTAGAACCGAATCAATTTTTATGGTATAAAGGGCTTTGTTGTCATAAACCACTTGTCACTTGGTCAATTTTCATGGAGGAAATGATAACACATTATGAGGATACAAAGAGAAACACCTTCTTTAGCCAATTGATAAATCTCAAACAAAAGGGTTCAATGGAAGATCACATTGAGGACTTCCAAAAATTAAATATAAGGGTAAATGATATTCCAGAGAAGCAGAGGATTGATGTCTTCATAGGGAATTTAAAGGATAACATTCAACATGAGGTTCGTCTTTGGGAACCTAATTAATTGAAGAAGGCATTCTGGTTGGCAAAAAAATTTGAAAGCAAAATTATGGCAACAAGAAATCCTACCACTCACAATTATAAAGATGGAAGTGTTGTTACTCTTAGCCTTCCACAACCTATAAGGTTGACACCACAACTGTTGAGAAAATGACCTTTTTTATAGTTGTGATAGAAAATACACTAAAGGTCATAAGTGTGTTGAGAAGAAATTATTTTACATTGATTGTGAAGAGGAGGAAGAAATGGATCAAGAAACGTCAAAAGAAGAGGATATGCACTATGAACCAACCCCAGAGAAAGAAGTAATGAATCCAACCATATCTTGTAATGCATTAACAGGAATTACCACTGAAACTCTCAAGATAAAAGGACATATCAAGAAGAAAAAGGATAGGCTCACTTTCGCACAAAATCAAATGAAACAACATGCATATCAACATCGCAGCGAAATATGACATAGGTGGCTGGGTATTTTTACGACTACAACCATACAAACAAATGTCCCTCGAGCAAGCTAAGAAGGATAATAAATTATCACCAGAGTATTATGGTCCTTATAAAGTGCTGCAAAATATTGGTACTATGGCATACAAATTGGTGCTTCCTGCATCTTCTCGAGCGCCCCCAATTTTCCATGTTTCATGCTTAAAGAAGGTTATAGGTGACAAGGTTCCAATTCAAGCAATATTGTTGGAACTTGACAAGAAAAGAAAAATCATATTTGAACCTAAAGCAGTCACAGAAACAAGAACCTGATAGCTATGAAATCAATCAATTTTAGAGTATCCCATCAAGTGGAAGAACTTACCCATTGAAGATTCCACATGGGAGGATGAGAATCTTACACAGAAGCATCCAGAACTACTCAAGCATTGAGGACAACACTTTTTGACAGAAAGGGGCATGCTAGGTCCTTATACTACTAGTGTAACCCCTTATTGTTATTAGTGCAACCCCTTTATTGTATTATTGTGCTCATATAGTCCCCATGTTGTTATTATTATGCCCCATAGAAGCCCACTATGGTTATTGTTGTGCCCCTACAATATTATTGTTATGTACGCTCTGATTGTATTGGGACCCCTTAGGCTCCTATATATAGAAAAGAGGTCTTGTCATTTGTATCATCCAAGGATTGTTCATTTGTGTAATGTAAAGGAGGAGCAGGATTTTGAAGTCATTGATCTATCTTTTCTATTTTTTGTGCACTGGTTCATAACAAAGGAATTATATCTTTATTTAATATTAATAAAATAATTAATTTTTACTTTTATTTAAACATTTTTTTGTTATTATGTTTTTTTTTTTTAATTTTTATTTTTATTATTATATTATTGTTTTTAAATGTAAAGTTACTTGAAAACACCTCCCTCGGACTCCGCTAGGAACGACTCAGCTAGTTCCTATTGACACAACAATAGAAATAATAAGTAATTAAAAATGCATACCTTCACCCTCATCTTCATCATTTTAAATATACCATTTACCTTTTTATCCACTTTCAAAAAAAATCATCAAGATTTTAAAGAGCTTAAATCCATTTACTTGAATTTCTTAAGATCATCTATTTTTTTTTTAATTCTTTATTCTTTATTTTAAGTTAAATCTCCATCTTGTTTAAGTAATTATGACCCTATCATTGAAACATGTGAATAAGCATTTTTCAATGATGAATATAAATCATTTTAAATATACTCTTTACCTTTTTACCCACTTTCAAAAAAAATCATCAACATTTTAAAGAGCTGAATTTCTTCCGATCATCTTTTTTTTTAATGAATTTCTTAAGATCATTTTTTTTTTAAGTTAAATCTTCATCTTAAGATCATCTTTTTGTATGAATTTCTTAAGATCGTCTTTTTTTTTTTTTTTATTCTTTATTTTAAGTTAAATCTCCATCTTGTTTAAGTAATTATGACCATATCATTAAAACACGTGAATAAGCATTTTTCAATGATGAATATAAATAGTAACTGAAATTAAGCTTATGTGATCCATATCTTATGTGTTGAAATCTTTTGGGAGAAATCACACTAGATATAATTCATCGAACCATCTAGAGAATATACCATCTACAGAATATACCATCTAGAGAAAAGAGTATTTTAAGAGAATAATTTTATATGAGATATTCTCATCTACAAAATATGCCATCTAGAGAAAAGAGTATTTTAAGAGAATAATTTTATATGAGATATTCAATCTATTTTGTTATGTTACAAAAGTGAATATTTTAAGAGAATATACCATCTAGAGAATATTTTAAGAGAATAATTTTATATGAAATATTTAATCTATCTTGTTATGTTACAAAAGTTATGTTATGTTACAAAAGTTATTATTGTTTAGAGATGTTCTACAATTTAACATAGGGGAAATGTGTAGGCTTAATATTTTACATTAACATTTTTAATTTCCAAAGAAAATATATATAACATAAATAAAATAAAATATATATTCATACATTTAATTATTATTCAAATTAAAATATATATAAATGTAAACTTAAAATTAAAAAAATTTGAAATAATTAAACCAAACAAATTCTACATCCTACATAACCAGAGAATCAACAGAAAACTCTCAACAAATTCTCATGATACAATGACATGCACAAAATTTCAAGAGTCCACTGATTTTACAGCCACATAATGTATACCAGATGATCTTGTTGTATAAAACCCTAGTCTAATTTATCATAAGTATTATTCTGTAGAGTAAGATGCAACAACAATCTCTTTGAACTCTCTAAGCCTCTTTCGATATATATATATATAACAAAAACCATATGGATTACTTGTTACAAAGTGCTCTTGATTTCTGATCCTTGGTAAGAACTTTTATAATATTTTGGCCGATAGCACAAGATGCTTTACTGAATATGTGTCAAGTTTGGTTGAAATGTCAGAGACATAATTATTCATGTTTGGTTGAAATGCCATAGAGATAATTATTCCTGCCCTATCAATTCAGCCAGATGACGTGGCAGAATCCCCAAGAACATGAAATCTTTTGTGATTCTCTACTTAAAGAGCCTCCTTCACCACGAAAAGAAATTACCAATTCTATCCCTACTGCTTGGTATGGTGGTAAACAAGCACTCTCTTCTGAGATTCGATTTCAGCGAGAGTGAAAAGAACGACCCAACTCTGAAATTGTTTTCAAATAAATGTTTGCCTCACTTATATTGAACATGATCTTTACCATTTTCTTTATAGGAATTCTCCATATAAATAAACATAAATGCTCTGCAATCACTACTAATCATAAACATTTATGATTATCTTCCACCATTATTCATGAAATTTTCGAACTTTTCATTATTAAGATAACTATAAAAAAGATCCACTAATTGCAGATCTTTTAAAAGTCTGAGTCTTTACAAGTTACAGTTCACAGATATATGCAACACTGGAGAAAATTGTGAGCAGAGAAGAAGATAAATACGAACGGATATCGACGTGGAAACTGAATTTTCTGGACATGTCAGAAAGGTGACAGGATATCTGATCATCGTTCCTTTTATTTTGTAGAATTCTTTTTTTGCTATTACATTACAGGTTGTTAGCTTCAACCTTGAGATTATGTCTTTCAAGAAATAGAGATGGATGGAAAATAAATGCCAAAGGGTTAAATCGAATAAACTTCAAGAAAAAATGATGGCCATTTATGGCACAAAGCAAAGTACAGAGTTTAAATATGGCTTTCTCGTAATCTCCTGATATGCCAAAAAAGTTGAGGAAAATATCAAATGCCGTCCAGAAATTGGTTTAAAAAATATTTATCGAGACCTAGGATATCCTCCCGGGTTTGCATTAGACCAGGCATTAACGATGGGCCAATCTTGCTTGGGAAAACTGGCCAATTTTTTTTTGATATACAAGAGAAAATAAACAGAAGAGGATCACTGGTCTGTATCAAACCCTCTACTCTGTATCAATGTAAGCACAGATTGGATCACGCAGACAATGATTTGACATAGACATACTAGAGATTTTTTTCCTCTACAGAAATCGGGCGTTGTCTCTGTGCCAAAGATGCAAAGGCGGCTGCTGTAGGAAAAATCACAGATTGGGTTTGCAGCGACGCAAATAAAAATATGTGGCTGCTCCCGGAAAAATCACTGATAACGAATTTAAAAAAACTATGGGTTTCCTACGATCAAATGCCTTCCCTTTCAATAAAACAACAATGCAACAATCTCATTCAAAACCCCTTACAAGACTCTGCCCCTGCTTCTACTGAAACCGCCTCCAGATCCTCGTATTCACAAAATTCATCTATACAGGGTTTCTCTCGACTATGTATGACTATGTATGTTGAGAGCTCCTTCCAATCCTGAGTAAGACCATGTATCCTTCCTATTTATCCCTCTCAACACTCAAGCAACTCACTAGATGATTTGCTGGAATAACTCAAGCAACTCACCAAAGTGTGTATCACTCAGAGTACTCAAGCAACTCACCAAAGTGTGTATCACTCAGAGCACTCAAGCAACTCACTAGATGATTTAATTGAAGAACTCAACCGACTGACCAAATATACGGTCTAGTAAAAAAGAAATCTTGACATATAAAACTATTATTATTTATATCAACTTCAATTTATTTTTAATTTGCATCTTTTTAATTAATCAATTTGTTTATATCTCTTTGTATCTCTTGACTTGATTCTTGCTATTACTTCAATCATTTTACTATTTTTATTTCCCTCTTAATTCTCTACCCCTTAATTAATTATTTAGATAAATATGGGGGCTTAACTATTTTTTTAATAATAAACTTATTTATTTATTTATTTTATTTTTATTATAAAAATTAATTGACATTCCCTTTAATTTTTAATTATCTTGATTTGAATTTCAACATCAAATTAGTTAATCCTAATATAGTCATAGTAATCCCCTATGGTTCTCTTCTCCGTGTTCCTTTATTTGACTTATTTATTTTTAACTGCCATTTTATTATCTTAATAGTATCCCTAATAGTTTTATTCTTTAACGACTAGTTTATTATTTTCATTTAACAACTAATTTCAAAACTTTCTTCTATACTCTCTTATGATCATTCAAATTCTAAAACTTTCTTCTATAAATACACAATGCTTTTTGGTGATCATTCAAATTCTCAATCCTAATGATGATGGGTGGAGAATCCACCCAAAAGTTGGACGCGATATAAAATCTTCATCCAAAAAAGTTCTCCCAATTAATTAGATGTTTGACTTAAAAATTATTCGGAAGAAAAGAATTGACTTTTTTAATATACTAAAAATCTAAATAGTCATAAAATAAGATTTCTTCAGACAATCTTGCCTCTATTACCTCTGACTGAGTATGGTTACAAGTGTTCTACTTGTCTTATTTGTATTTTGGTGTTTTTGGCCTCCTAAGTTATGGAATGTGTCTCTAGTACTTCTGTTTATATGCCATATGTTATTAGTGGTAGTAACAAAACTGGTCGGGGTGAGACTACCTGCATTTTGATATCAATGTACTTTTTTTTATGAATGAATACAACTTTGATTTACAAAAAAAAGACTAAGATGAGAATTAAATATGTATTAATAAATAAATAAATAAAATAGTTGGTTGAGTTCTCATTGCTAGGTACTTTGTAGTGGGGAGGTCACGGGGTCTAAACTCCTTAGGCCTTGCTTGTTTGGCCCACTAGTAGATCTTTTCGGGTTGATGTACTTGGATTTTTCTCGTGGATGTAGCAGCAACCACCCATTGTCCGTTAATATGGAGTTTAAATTATCAGTGGGAAAGATGGTGTAATATTGATAATTGAATACATTAATAGGGAGATGGAGTTTAAATTATCAGTGGGAAAAATGGTTGATGGCAGTCTTCCAAGATTGACTAAGTCTATATCCATCTTCTCTATTAAAATTATTAGGGTTCTTCTCAATTTCCAAGGCTTCTAAAATAAGTTATAAAAATGAATAAATAAATTAGGTATTGATGAAATAATTATCTGATTGATTCAACAACCAAAATTGGGGTCGATTAAAATATTGATAATTGAATAAATTAATAGGAAGATGGAGTTTAAAGTATCAGTGGGAAAGATGGTGCAAGAAAACACGCGTTACAAAAATGAATAAATAAATTAGGTATTGATGAAATAATTATCTGATTGATTCAACAACCAAAACTGGGGTCCATTAAAATATTGATAATTGAATAAATGAATAGGAAGATGGAGTTTAAATTATTGGTGGGAAAGATTGTGGAGGACAGTCTTCCAAGATTGGATAAGTCCATATCCATCCTCTCTATTAAAATTATTAGGTTTTTTCTAGATTTCCAAGGTTTTTGGAATAACAAGAGTTATAAAAATGAATAGAGACTAGCATTTTCAAATGATCGAAATGAATAAGATGTTTGGACTTAAAAGAGTGCTCAACAAAGACTAATTTTGATAGGCTATTGTGGTTTGTATAAGGTGCGTGCTCTTTTAGCTTGGCTTTGAAAGGACGATCAATTTAGCTAATATAGGATTTCCCACATGAATGTGGAATCTCATAGACCCCTCGTCCTTGCATCTGTCTGATTTGCCTTTGGTCAACCAAAATAATTGCTTGAGAGTTTTATGAAACTTGAAAATGGTTTTATATTTTTTTGGCCAAAATCTTTGCTATATAATAACAACCAAGTTAAACATATTCTCAATTTTAAAAAATTTACAAAATTGAATATCAGACTTTAGATTTTAATATGAATCAAATGATACATTTAGCACAAAATTCTTAAAACTTATATAAATTTTTTCAAGATAATGATTATGTGTTTTTTGAATTTTTTTGGTTTTAATTTTTCTATATGAAAATTGTAATTACATAAACAGTTAAATAAA
>APFE031110343.1:22193-33149 GCA_000404065.3 Pinus taeda | reverse complement strand
CTCTGTCTCTCTAACTCCCTCTCTCTCTCTCGCTCTCTCTCTCCCTCTCTCTCTCTCTCTCTCTCGTGCACTCTCTCTCCCTCTCATGCTCTCCAACTCCCTCTCTCTCTCTCTAACTCCCTCTCTCTCTCTCGCTCCCTCTCTCCCTCTCCCTCTCTCTCTCTCTCTCTCTCCCTCTCTCTCCCTCTCTCTCTATCTCCCTATCTCTCTCTCTATCTCCCTCTCTCTCTCTGTCCAACTCCACCTCTAACTCCCTCTCTCTCTCTCTCTAACTCTCTCTCTAACTCCATCTCTCTCTCTCACTCTCTCTCGCCCTCTCTCCAACTCCCTCTCTATCTCTCGCTCTCTCTCTGACTCACTCTCTAACTCCCTCTCTCTCTCTCTATATATATCCCTCTCACGCTCACTCTCTCGCTCTCTCTCTAACTCCCTCTCGCGCTCTCTCTCTCTATCTCTCTCTAACTCCCTCTCTCTCTTTCTCTCTAACTCCCTCTCGTGCTCTCTCCCTCGCTCTCTCTCTAACTCTCTCTCTCTCTCTAACTCCCTCTCGCGCTCTCTCCCTTTCACGCTCTCTAACTCTCTGTCTCTCTAACTCCCTGTCTCTCTCTCTCTCTTCTCTCTCTCTCCCTCTCTCTCTTGTTCTCTCTCTAACTCCCTCCCTCTCTCTAACTCCCTCTTGCACTCTCTCTCACGCTCTCTCTCTAACTCCCTCTCGCGCTCTCTCTTTGGTTCTCTCTCTAACCCCCTCTCTCTCTCTCTCTCTCTCACGCGTGTGCTCTCTAACACCCCCCTCTCTCTCTCTCTCGCATGCTCTCTCTAACTCCCTCTTGTGCTCTCTAACTCCCTCTCCCTCTCCCTCTCTCTCTCTCTCACTCTCTCTATGTATCACCACTCCCCTCTCTTTAAAGTCCCCTGCTGATATTCATAACCGATACACTTTGTCGGTTCGTTGATACTATTTCACTGTCAAATTGGGCTTTCTCTTCCCTCCGAAGCACTTCAAACTGTCAAATCGCCCCTGCTTTATCTCCTATCAATCAAAGTAATCACAACATCCCTTCCTCTGCACTAAAACTCTCGCCCAGTTCCCTGGCCATTCGCTGAATGTCTGCAGTAGAGATCTTTCCATTTTTATCCTGATCTATTTCACGAAATGCCCTTGTCAACTCTTCCCTCGTATCTCGCTCTCCAATTTTTGCAGTCATCATGTATGCAAACTCATCAAAGTCTATAGTGCCACTCCCAACTTTATCAACGTCTGCAATCATCTACCTTATTTTCTCGTCTGTCATCTCAAACCCGAGAGCCCTCATTGCAACATTCAGCTCCTTTGCATCTATTGTACCTTACCCATCAGTGTCAAATAATTCAAATGCCTCCTTAATCTCTTGTCTTTTTTTTGCTCAAACAATCCATGATTGCGGCCTTTACGCTTCTCACGCCTTGAAGCTCTGACACCGAGTCGAACATGTGGTGACATTTTGCATGGAGCAGGATAAATATTGGCCGATCGCACCCAAAATGCACGAATCTTCCTCTACCTGGTCGCGGAGATTCCAATTTCTCTGTACGCTTAAATTTGTTGAAGCTTCAAATTACTTCTGGCACTTCTATCTGCACTACTCTAATGCATTTTGTGCGAAACATTATTCTTAATTTCTTGGTAAACCAGATCAAGGAAGCACATGAGGCCAACTTTATTTAGTGTAGGAAGAGAACGCCTTGCAATGAAGTAACGATCCAAGTAATTAAAGAAACGTGAAAGCCATCGAACCATTATTTTGTGATTTCCCCTTTATAAGAATACCATTTGATTTGTATGGTATTTTCTTGCCATTTCTCTGCGCACACAAGCGATAAATTAGACCACACCCACCTACACACATGCACCCCTCGGAAGAGTCAAGCTGCAGTACAGGTTTTTGGTACCGAAGTGGTTTACTGGTATACTCAAAATGGGGTGGCCCTTTTTCATTGTCTACATTGTTAGAAAGAGGGATTGGTAACTTCTCAATCCCTAAGGATATGTCTGGATAAAGAAGACCTGCTCTTGTTTGAGCCTTCCAGAGCCTAGTGCTTTTTAGAATTGCTTAACCAAGCTCTGGTTGACCTGGTATCCTATGAAGCTTGTACTTAAAAATGCCACATCCTGAACGCCCTTTATCTAACCAAGACTGTTCAACTTTATAGAGACAATCATAAATATAAATTTTACCAGAAGGACTCATGTTGTCTTTGACACCGCGAATCACTCTGATCTCAACTCCATACTGCATGCTTTGTTCCAAAGCAAGATTGCCTCTCTCAAGCTTTTGATCAAAGCTTTGCTTCTTATCTGCTATGTAATTATTTCCTCCTTGCCCAGTATATATCAACACATCACCCCCATCATCATCAACTTCATAACCACCTGAAGAAATTATACTGATTGCCATAGGCTCATTCCATTGATTGTTTTTAGCAGTAACGAAATCAATACCAGCCTGACTCGGGCCATGTAAACCAATTACACAGAGCTCCATTCGGAAATAAAAATGATCGCTCACATGAACACTGGGACTGGACCTATAAATCTTCTACCTCGGTATATCCACTGCCCTTTGTCCATCATTATGGTCCCTGCCTTTAAGTCAGGATGCCTTGCTGCTCCACATAATTCCTTGCAGAATTCATCTTCATTCATCAGGTTGCGCCGCAATGCATCAAATGTCATCATAGCCTTCCTGACCCGTTCCCTATCATCACCATTTGACGATGCATTCTCTTCAGTGGTACGAACAACAGATGTCTCATTGACAAAATACTTGCATTTTCTTCTATATGTTTCTGTCTCTGCAAGCAAATTACGAGGAGTCTGTACCATGGAACCTGTTCCAAGCACAGTTAGGTCCTTGAAATGAATCAACCTAAAAATCTCCGATGAAGGGAATGGGCTATGCAGAAAGAAACCAAGCTTCACCCTGTTAGCATCTTCATACGCCAAGTGGACCATAGAATGTCTACCAATGGCTTCACCATTCCCGTAACAAGCCCAGACAAATCATCACTTAATTTTTCCACGTCTTGGGTGACTCGCTGATCTACATCTATACCTTTCTCTAACAGATTGAACAGCTTGTAAAATTCATTTTCTCTAAAATAATTCTTTGAAATATGGTTTGTTAAGCATTTCCGCCATCCTAGAGCCATATTTGCTATTTAAATACCTGAGTGAGGGTGCAACAACAGAGGAGGCTGCACTTTGTAATATACTAATTCCAACTAGTCGAATAAAAGATGTCTTGTCCTGCTCCAGAACATATTTTACACTTGTGCCATTGAGGGAAGCTATACAATCAGAAATCCAATTTCGTGATATCACAAGCAAAGATACTGCAAAGAATTGTGCACCTTGTCTGTTATATAATGTCGGAACCAATATTCTTAGGAGTGCAGCTACTCTCGCTGGCATTTTCCGAGGATTGGCCTTCAAAAGTGGAATATTAGGAACAGGTTCACCAAGTTCTTTTGGTGGAGACTTTGCTAGAATCTCGCCCACATGTGATTCAACTGATTTGGAATCAATGAATGCAGTTTCCCCACTAGTAGAGGTAAACACTCGTTGAACTGTCATTGCATCATTTTCACGTTCTATTCTTGTTCTTCCACTCTATGATTCATCTTCACTTGTTGCACAATATTGTGATACAGGTTCCCTCTTGTAATGTACACTCCAACCCCCCTCACCATCTAGCGATAGAACGGTGTCATGAAATGCCACAAGGGGATGGTGTCATGAAATGCCACAAGGGCAGGCCTGTGAGATATTGTGATGCATGATGTACCCCTTGCATGGACTTTTGCACAAAATCGTTCTTCCATGTCTGTTGTCATAGCACTAGTACGCTCATCAAGGATTGCAAACTTAGGCTTGTGATAAAAAAGTCTTGCCATTCCTAATCTCTATTGTTCTCCAATTGTAGAGGAAGTATAAACATTCCTTGAGTAAAGCAGATCTTTACCAAGGCAATTGATTATGAAAAAATGATGAGACTAAGAGATATCAAGCAGATCTTTCGTTGGCATCAAACATGGATTAACTCATCAAAATTGGAACACAGCAGTGGCACTTAGACTAGCACACTCTCATGGACACTTCTTTGGCCTCTGTAGCAAATATGAAACATTGCAACCTGCAAAGTATGACATATTTGGCATGTAAAAATGTCGATCATGAAATATGAATACCTGCTATGAGTAGGAGGCTAACACAAACCACGCTCAGCCTCGTAGCTTGCCCTACGAGGATAGGAGAGGGCTCTCTCTGGGTCGATCTCGGCAAAAGACAATCGATGGGGCTTGAGATGACTGAAATAAAAGACAATTTTAGGCTAGGTATAAATTACAAGGGTTTGATTTGAGCGTTTGGGGGTTTTGTGTTGGAAATAGGGAAAGGCAAATTGGGCTCAGGGATAAGGCACAATTTCTGCAGAGTTATGATTGGGGCAAGGAAGGCAATAGTTTTGATGCTTTAAAGTGAGTGAATGGATGTATCATACTGGTGAGGAGCTAAGGAGAGCAAGAGAATCTCAAGAATTCTCCTTAAATAGATGAAAGCATGGAAATTTAAACAAATTCAAAGGCAGAGCATAGCAGTTAATGGATTCTACCTTAATCACTCATTTGTTCAAATTTAGAAGAGGAGAAAGGAAAATGATACACATAACACTACTGAACTTACAATTACTTAGAGAAGAACACCATCAAAACATAAAGCCACATGGATCCCAAACAGTGCTGCAAAACCTTGGTCTTTCCTTAGCCAAAATTGCAGAGATAGAATGTACAATGATATGCCTAAGCAATCCCATGTGTCCAACCCTGAAAATGACTAAGAGATTACATGATATAGACTAGCTCAACCCATTCCCTTGCCTCTAGGGGTCGAGCTCATCATTTTAGGAGTTGTTTCAACCAATTCTAAACCAAGCACTGAAATCTAGGCAATCAAAACAACTTGCCTCTATAAGGTAGGAAATTGATTCATTCATTAAATTTTCACTTTTTAATGAATGAATCCTCTAGAACAAGTCAAAATATGCCAATATTACATCATGATCCTTCAATTGCATCAAGAAGGTCAATAATTACATCACAAAGAAAAACTAGTCAAACTGGCCGAATTTCTGAGCTGGAAGGTGAAAAATTGGGCAAAAATCCTCTGTGCGCCACGCCAAACCCTCTGTGCATCGCGCCACTTTGGAGCTGAATTTGAGGCACTTCCTGAAGTCCAAATTGAGCTCAAGATAGCGTTTTGGAAAGCCCTACTTATCTACTTTCCAACCCAAGTGGAATTTTTCAATTTGGTGTCCATTTGCCTCTCCAAAACTTCAATCTCCCAAGACTGCTTCCTATGTCTCAAAATAGGGTTAGTGAGGTCATTTTTTGAGTGTTTTTTGACCTTTTGGGGACTCAAAATTTGCCCAAACTTCTTGGCCATGCACCATCAGTCATGATTTTTCATGCAAAATCTTGAAATATAAACTTTTTTCCATTTGGGTCTCCCTAGGAAAAGCACGCGCCACGTGGCGCTACGCACAGGGAGAAAAAGTTTGTTTTTTAGTGCCAAAATTTGTCAAAATACCAAAAATGCCCCAAATTTCTTGAAATTTGGGCTAGAGCTCCTCCTTTAAGTATCATGCTGGGCTAAAGAGGCTTCATCCAATATCTGAAGATGATCATGTTCCTTTTGCCTCTTTTGCTTCTTTGTTGCCTTCCTCAATTTCGCCTTTAGACTCCTTATTCTCGCTTTGGAACTCATGTTTCGGGCCATATAATTATAAGTCATGCGCCTTAACATGGTTTTATCCTTATTAGCCTTCACCAACAACTTCTCTAAGTGAATTTTCACTTTCTCTAAAACATACTCTCGGTCCTCGTCCCTTTTCACAATAGGTTTGCCTTGTGCCGCCATGATGTGCTGGTGTATGAAACTATGTATTGCTCTTGTGTAATGTAGTTGGATTTTGCCACCAAGGGGAAAAAATGAAACAAGGGATTGTTAGGAAGGGGAAGATAGTAAGGGATTAGGGGATATTAGGATAAATTTTATTAGGGAAAGGTAGGAAAATTTGAGGGGTTTTATGTATAGGGTTAGGAGATTTTTCGTAAGGGCTAGGGTTTTGGGGTTTGGGATTTGAATGTAGGAAAGAAAATGTAGGAGAAGGAATTGATGAGCTTAGGGGGGGTAGGAAATGATGAAACAAGGGAGAAATGGGGAAGGAGGAGTGACCTTGGTAGCAAAAGAAGGATTTTGGAACCCACAGCAATTTTCCTTTGAGGCACTTTAGAGGTTAGGTTTCAAGTTTTTGTTTCAATCATTACCATCCATTAACCACCATACCCTAACACAAAATTGGATGAAACACACAAATGGAGGCTCTATATACTTGTGGAATGAATAATTTGCAATTTGGAGGAAGATTTCAATGAATTTTAGGCTTTTTAGCCCAGTGCGCCGCGCCTTCCCAATGCGCCGCACCAGTGTATTTTTTACACTGTGGAGAGCAGCCCAATGCACCGCACCTTCCCAGTGCACCGCACCATTTTTTAGGAGCCTTTTGGAGGTTTTCCTAGTGTCCAAATTGGGTTCCAGATAGCTCGTGGGAAATATCTTTGAGTCTACTTTCCAACCCAACTGGAATTTTTCAATTTGGAGTTCATTTGCCGTGTCAAAAATCAAATCTTCCAAGACTGGTCAAAATGTACCAAATGAGGCTGCCTCAGGGCAGAGTGTTGTTGCAGTCAACATTTTAAGGTGTTCCTCAACTCCAAATTGAGATAATGATAGCTCATTGGAAATCTCTTTGTGTCCAGTTATCATTTGACTCAACAAGCAAGTCATTTGGCCAACCAAGCTAGTAGAACACTTGATTTTCCCAAGGTCACTTCAGAGGTGCATCAATTCTCCTGAGGCAACTGTATTTTTGACATTTCTATAAAACCATGACACCTATGTAAAACTTGAAGGAATTTTTTATTCCTTGGCCTGCTGTGGACAAAAACCTCTCTCAGTTTTCCAAAATTCATCTTTTATTGCTCAAAAACATCATTTGAGTAAAACCTACCCCGATGTGTGGAACAAGGGATTTGTCGAAATGAAGCGAAATGAAGGGGATAAGGGACTTCTAAATTCTTGAGAAAATTTTTGGAAGTGGGGAGGGATGTTAGGAAGTAGCGGAAAGTGGAATCTCAGAAATTGAGTGAGGGGAAGTGGTCCAAAAGGGCTAAACACAGGCCTAACCGAGAAAATTGCCAAGTTGTAGCAAGAAACTAGGATTTGTGCGAAAATGAGGAATTTGGGGGATTTTAGTGATGGGAAGTGTTTAATAAGGTACATTATGGACAGGGGAAGGTGTATGAATATTAAGATAGAAGTTTTACCGATGATTTGACCATCCAAGAGAAATTAGCTTCAAAACCCTAGGAGAGGGAAATGAACCTTACCTAGGCCCAACTGAAGTGTGAACAAGGTGTAAAATGACCCAATGGAACTTGACATGATGATTACAACCCTTTGAATGATGGTACACTCAGTTGAATGGTGACATGGAACATCATTTGGACAACTTTGACAAGAGCGAAAACAAAACCTAGACCTAATACCTAGTGACCAAATTTTGCTTGAAGGCTCACTGAAATGACAAAATTTGACCTTGACACCTTAAAATCATTTTGTAAGAGCATGTTTTATCACTGGAGGAAGGATACAAAGACTGACACTAACATTGGCTCCAATGGGGATGGTAGCTCCTTGGGGGTTCCAAGAATGGTAGACCTTTGGGAGAGCAGACATTGCCTTCATCCATTGGGCAATGGAGTCAAAAACTCAAGTTGAAATGCATGGCTGAAAACTGATGACTTGACAACACAAATTGACTCTCACTCAACTAAAAACTGACTCAATACGTAGCACAACCGACAAACTGGAAATGATGCTCAAAGTGGAGCTTATTCAATACAACCTACTCTAACAATTTCATTCATCACCTGATCAAGTGAAATGAAACAATCAATGCAACCAAATAAGTATTCTGGTTGCTATTTGTATTCTCCGCAAGTGCTTGCTTATGAACAACGAGAAAGAACTACTGAAAGGCAACTCCCATGAAAACTTGTGAACAAATTCGTTGAATGATATGGATTCTCTATCCGCCTCCAAAATCATTGCATAAGGATCTCGAAGTTCATGCACACTAGGACTTAGCTCATCCAATGGATTACTTCTCTTTTCCTCATACCATAAATGCAAACTTTGATCTGAGATTTGTGATGAGACTCCTGCTAAAAATGACAAAGGAATAGACTGTCGGATTAAGTTTGTATCCATACTTTTGTCAAGTTGACTGCTGATAAACTTGTGAAGCATGAGTTGACTGGATGACTTCAAGAATATTGAGATAAATTTTAATTTCCATTAACACATTACTGCTTTGGTCCATGTAATCTTCAGGTAATCTATGTTGTCTTTCTTTGGGGACAGCAGCAAGCTGCCAAAAGGATCCTGAATTTCGTGAATAACCGAACTTTGTTGTTGATTCCAAATAGAACAGAATTCTCCTTTATCAATCTCCTCATATGACTGCAAACCTTGGTATGGGCTATGCAATGAAAAATCTGTTAAACAAGACAATGAAGGTGACCTTTGAATCAGATTATTATCAACATTCTCTTCTGTCACATGGTTAGCCAATGGGGAAGAACTTTTACAACAAACATCATCCAACACACGAGCAATAGGATCATCAAAAACTTGAAAAGACTACTGTGATGTATCCATTAAAACACATCCTACTGGCTGTTCATCCTTTTCTTTAGAGATATTATGAAGATTATGCCTTATAAACTGAAATGCTTCAAAACAAAAGGGTACAAAATCCTCTTACATCATTAAATCATGTATTTCGGCTGCCACACCTTCATCTGCAATCTGACCTTCATCCTCAACATTAAAACTGAGAGATTGTTGATTTCCCACAAGTTGTTGATTTGAAGATTTATTGTCCAATTTACCCTTCAAAAACTGAAATGATTCAAAACAGAAAGGTAGGGAGTTATCTTGCATCATTTGATCATACGTGCTAGCTTCCATGTCTTCATCTGCAACTTAACAATCAATGGCATTCAGGGTCTGCAAATATGGATATGAGAAGTCTTGAACAAGGTTTTCATTGCTCTCAAGATGGTCCAGATCAAGACTTATCGACGATTGACTTCTGATTGCATGAATGTTGTCTCTGATGAACTGAAACGAAGAAAAACAAAAAGGCAAAGACCCTTCACTTACTTCAAAATTTGCTGCACTTTACTCATCATTGTCATAGCTGATATGCATCGGTTGATCACTGTACTCAAGCTGCTGAAAGTGAACTTCCTCCTCCCACAAACTAGCTACTTGTTTGTCTGCAAGATTAGCTTCTGTTTGGAGAACATAACCATCATTATACTAATCAAACTGAGGCAAATCATCAGGATAAAAGATATCATCAAGCATGCATGTCATATCAACAGATGTCTCTTCTCCAAGATGATCTATAAAATAATCATTATCAGATCTATGACAACTAGGATAAGAAACAAAATGTTTTGGATCAGCAACTTGTTCTTCTTCAATCAGTGAGCGATGGGCTTGAACATCATAATCATTCCTTGCAGTGATTCTTTGCATCATCTCTTCCACTACACTTACCAAAATTCAAGCTTTTCCTTTGAAGGTGTAGATTTCTCTGGATCCACGTTTGTCGTCTCTTCTTCTTTCAACCTTGCCCTTCGGATCAACAGATGAGCCTCCACATTTACTGCACTTTTCTGCATCTCGTGAACTGTTGCAATATTCCTTTCTCTCAGCTGAAACTCTATTTCCGGATCAAAGGCACCCGGATAGTGCAAGAGAGCTGATCTAGGAGGAGGCCTTATATCAACTGGCATCAAATAATAAACTTGGTTAAAGCTGGCCGAAAACTATTGCACTGTCTCCCTTGGCAATATTTTCAGCTGGTTATACTCTTCTACAATCAAGAAAAGGTTCTGCCCAATCACCCACCTGTCAAGGAAAGCTTTGATGAACTACTGTAAATCTGAGATGCTCGCATCAGGCAGGGTTTTGAATAGGGGTGATTTTAGGGGCGAATGTTTGCCATTTGGCGAAATTAAGGGGTTTTAAATTTTTAGTGGGCGAATATTTTGTATCATAGTACATCTTTACAAATCACCTCAAATAGCCACCTTATTTTAAGGGAGGGTAAAAAAGGTAAATTTAGCCCTTGAAATTAGGAGTTACAACCTTCCATTCGCCCATTTTCAAGAATAGGTATTATTTAAGAGAATCCTATGGGCCAAAGGCCCAAATACCATATTTATAAAAGAGGTATGGTAAATTAATAAAAATATAAATAAATGAGAGGTATGGTAAATAAATAAAGCATTTTTTATATTTACTCCATAAGTCACCTTATATACATGCAAGGGTGTAAACAAATAAAAATATAAGTAAAGTGGAGTTATGGTAAATAAATAAAAATATAAATAAACTAGATGTATGGTAAATAAATAAAACCTCTTTTTATATTTAGTCCATAACCCTCATTCTATTATGAAGGCTCAAGAAAGAGGTTTATTTAAGTGAATCCCATGGGCCAAATACCATATTTGTAAAAGAGGTATGGTAAATTAATAAAAATATAAATAAACAAGAGGTATGGTAAATAAATAAAACCTCTTTTTATATTTAGTCCATAACCCTCCTTCTATTTATGAAGGCTCAAGAAAGAGATTTTATTTAAGTGAATCCTATGGGCCAAATACCATATTTGTAAAAGAGGTATGGTAAATTAATAAAAATATAAATAAGGGAGAGGTATGGTAAACAAATAAAACATTTTTTTATATTTACTCCATAATTCACCTTGTATTTATGAA